>WHYT01014469.1:188422-199105 GCA_009806455.1 Tetrax tetrax | reverse complement strand
CTGCTGGGCCTTGGGTGTGGTGGGGCGGCCGTGCCTGGGGGGGCCCTGCCGCCAGAGACGGGCACGGGGCTGCTGCCGGCGCCCGCTCGGTCTCTGTAGGCTTCCGAGAGGCCTGGAGGGGAGCGGCGGGTCTTCTGGCAAGTTCTGGGAGCTGTGGGCTGGGGAGCGGCTTGTGGCGGGGCCGCGGCTCGAGCGAGGCCCGTCGGGCCCTAGGTTGTCCTCCTCCTCCTCCTCCTCCCCTCTACGGCGAGATGGGATGGGGGGGCGACGGGAGTCGGAGGTGGATGTGTGCTGGCGTGTGTTCTGGGTTTTGCCCGGCCTCTTGTTTTAATGTCGGCCGCTAACCGGTGAAAATAGCCTTGAGCCGCGTAAAAACGCGCTAGCTGTAAGTAGGAAGCCCTGCAGAGCTGGGAGGGGAGGTGGGTGAGGAGCATAGCGTGTGGCCTGGGTTGGGCTATGCCGAGGGGAAGTAGAAGTCTCTGGAAAAGGGGTGTTCAAGGTGCAGAACTGGAAGCCCAACAGGTGGGGAAGATGGGGTAATCACACAGTGAGGGAGACCAAAGGTGACGTACAAACAAGGAGACTCTGCAGCAGCAAGGTTTGAGGTTTTGGGGACTTAAAATGCATGCTTTGGTTTTTATCACCTGAATATCATTTGTGTTGGGTGCCTTCAAATAGGATTTGTGACATCTTAGTTCTCATTTTTGGTTGAGAATTGTATTGGGTGCTTTTATAACAGAATCTCCATACATTTGAATTAAAGCATGCATAGCTTACTGCTTGTCTGTACTGATTCTACTTTCACGTGTAGTTTTGTGGTTAAGAACTTTCTAGGCTGTAGGAAGAGAATGCTGCAGGTGATCTGGTTGTGAAGGGCAAAAGATGTATTAATAGTAGTAGCTGTAGTAATGATAAAGGTCCAGACTTTATTATTAGGTTTAATGTAATTAATGCTGCAATATTTCTGCAGAGCACTGTAGAAAACTCTTTCTGAAACTTATTTAGAGTATGTTAGATGTTTGAAAACTAGTGCCAAGGAATGTAATGTTTTCCTAAATGCAGTATGTTTATTTAACATTGTCAAGTAGGCGTAGCTAACGTACAGGTTTTATGGGACATTTTATCCACGATGGTTTGGGTTGTTGCTAAAATGTTGCAAGGAGATAGCATGACTATAATGTCTGAGATAATACAGATGAAATACTGGTTATATACAGGTTAAGATATGTTACTTTAGGTTCATTCTGATGCACTTGAAATGACTTAAAAACCCCTCTTACTATTGTTTTGGATAAGCCTATGTAGTATTACCAAAATAGTTAACAAAACTAGGAAAAGCTTTGAGTTAAACTTTGTGTTTGTCTCAAGTCTTAGTATTTCTAGTTAAAAAAAAAAAAAGTATTATGGAGGTATTGCTTGTATCATTCGCAGACAACATCACAAGCTGAGTATAAGATGTAGATTGCTTCCTGGTATCAACTGCTCTCCTAGGAAGGGAAGTCTAATGCAAAACGATAAGAAAGCGTGCCGCTTCCGTTAGCTTACCCTCTTGTATGAGGGTAAGTAAATGAATAAATTCTTTACTGAGAATACACTGTGACTTGTACTTAGACCTGCCTTTTACTTCCTCGTCTGGCCTTTCATTTTTCTGCCTCTTGTAGTGATTGCAATGGCAGCCTGTTCTTGCTGGAATCAGTTTTGTAGCAGGCTAAACTTGAATTGATTTCTAGGCATGATGGTTTGAAAGATCTTGGGGCACCTCCAGATCTCCCCCCACCTAATGCAATTTCCCCAGCAGCCCATCTGTTTTGTGGTCAAAAAGCCTTCCAGTTCTATCTTTGCCCTCCAAGGACTTCCAGTTCTGCAGGAGTGCTCTCTTTGCTGACAAACAGTACATGGTGTTTTCTCCCTTACTGTGTCTGCACTGTTGTACATTATTTTTAGAAAGTGGCATATTTGAAATGCTTATTTAAAAGCAAGCTTTGTTGCTGTCACCTTTCACAGCTAATCTCTTGCCTGGTTTGTGTTCCTTACGACCCAAACAGAAGACAGCTTTTTCCTTGGGGCCATCCAGCTTTCCAGGAGAGGTTTGGCTAATCCTTTCCAGGAGACTTTTTCTGAAACCTTATGTAGCGGTGTATCCTACCTACCCCCACCTTGAAGAAAAGGAGGGGAGGGGGGGAAAGAAAGGCGGGGGCAAATCACCCCTCCACAGAGCTCTGGCCTGTTGTGAGCAAGGCAGTTTTACTTTAGCCTTGTCTGCTCTTCGTTGAGTTGTGATGTTAAAGGCAAAATCTTCGCGATGTCGGAAGTTGCCTAGCTGCAAAACTGAGCATTTAAGGGGAAAAATAGTGCTGTCTGCATCATACGAGTTGCTGCATATACGATTTTATTACATCCCTCTGAGGTGTGGTGAGATAGTGTACTGGTTGCTGAAATTGCAGTGTTTGGACGCACAGTTGTTTAGCTTTGCCATAGAGTGTAGATCTCCCACATCTGCCTGAAGACAAGTCTGGTTTAAACAAGCGCGGATGACAGGACTGCACATGGAACTACGGCATTAAGCTGACTCTGCTGCCAAGAGCTTAATTTCCTTTATCCTTGGCTACTTACTATGTCTCCCAGTACTTTCACTTTTCCTGCTACAACTCTTTTTGCCGTTGTATGCTGGATTGGACCGGGGTATTGATTCAGGGTTAAAATAACTCTGAATGGAAGGACTTTGAGGCATCTTAAACCAGCTGCTAGCTCATCGTGAGGCTGTCTAAATGGTTATCCTGCCACTGCAGAGGAGCCAGGATGTGGAAGGTGAAGGGATAGTGGGATGTAGAAGAGGTTTCCTCTGCTTTTCAGTAGTTCTGTCCTAAAGAAGCTGGGGGACTACAAAGTAGGGTAGCCAAGCCTTTGCTCAGAAACAGTGAAAACTGTCATTTGAGAAGGAAAATGTCTCAGCCTTTCTGTTCTTGTCTGCTTGCATTTTTTTTTTTTTTGGTGTTGTGATGAGTTTCTTTTGTGCCTTTAAATTTTTCTTCCCTAATTCTTGCCTCGCATGAGGGCACATTGTGGTTGTTTTTACTGGTGTGCTTCCACTCTAAATACCATACTGAAATCCAGTATTTGGAACACAATAAATTTTATTCTTCCTGTATTTAAGTCATTCAGCTGTCACTTCAGATGCTGCTGAAATAGAAACCACTGCTCTTCCAGTTAAGTTGCTGAGGTATAGTTCATAGTAAGTGATTTATTTTTAATAAGACTCATTTCATCTGACTGTTAATTCTTCTAAAAAGAGGTAGTCAACTAGATAGCCAGTACTAATTCAAATGTAGTTATACATTCTGAAAAATGCCATCTTAAGAACTGGCTTGATAAACCACTGAAATAAATTAGTAACCAAGGAGATAATTAAACTGGTTTTGCAGGCTCTGTTCGACCTGGCAGGGAAGTTACTTTCTAAATAGTGTGTTCTGGAAGTAGGATAGCAAAGGGCTTAACCATCCTTTGTGTGGGCCCTTCTGCTGTCTGTCCTTGCCCAGGACAGGTATGGTGACAACTGTCTGCTGTATGAGTCAATTGTTTCCAGTGTTGTGCCAATAATTAAGAACAACTTCCCCTTTATGCCCAGTGAAAGGGGAATTCTAAATAAAAATAAATCTCTGAAGCTGCATGGCTTCCTTGAAAACCCTGGATTCCAAAGGTAGCAATCACTTAGCCCAGCATTTTGAGTGTCACTTCAATGGCAAGAAGCTAAGCCTGTCTCTGAATCTCACTGCAATTTGGTTTAGTTTTTACAAAATAAACTGTGTAGTGTGGCTGTTCCAGGTGTGCATTTTCAGTGCTCTGATATAGCTCCCATAAATTCCAGGCGGAAATGCTTTGGCCTTTGGCAGTCAGGAGTTGGTGAACAGTGCTTAAATGTCACATATACTTTTTCTAATGCAGAAGCTGGCAGTGAATGGACATACAGACATAGCACAAGTGATTTGTTAGCCCTGGCAGTCTTGAGCTCCTTGTAGTTAGTACTTTGGTATTACACTGCAGTAGTTTTCCTTCTGCTCCAAGTGGTGTGCTAATGTTTAAGTGTCTGAAGACCTTACTGGAAAAAAAACAAAGGTAGATGAAATTTTGGTTATCTCTGGCTTGCAGCAGTGTTATGGTGAAAATGAAGGTTCCACTGAAGTAGAATGGAGACATCAGAAGCTCTTGCCTATTATGAAAGGGTTCCTTTATTTAAGGCTTTTGACAGTTAAAAGATCAGGAATACACTAACCTTCAGAAATGTTACACAGTTAAACTTAAAGAAGGGAAGTACAGTCAGAGTCAAAAATGGCTGATGATAATTGCTTGGGAATTGGACGCTACTTCAAGGGAGAAATCTGATCATCATCGAGTAGGTGGCTGTGCATCTGAAGGTTAGATTACATTTTAGGTGACTAATTGAACCCCTATATTTGCTAGAAACTTAAATCTCCACTGAAAAATCCATTTATTCCTTTTTTTTTTTTTATAAAATCTGAGTTTCTTCTCTCTCCCCCTCCCCTCTCTTGCGATCTTCTATTTAAGAATAACCTAATTTACTAGGACATAATCATGTTTATGTTGTGTCCCAAAGGATTGTGTGAAATGAAGTTGAAATTTTCTCCTGTAGCAGTACATCCATTACAGATAGAAGTAGCGTTTTAAATATCGAAGTTGTGTGCTTCACTTAAATGACTCTTCTGAGAACATAGTGTCTTTTATTTCTTATTATTTACTTAGTTTGTGTATTATTACAGATTAGCAGAATAAGGAGCCTGGCATGACAACTGGCAGTTGCAGGAGATGCTACCAGTCTGTACTCAAGGTGTATGAATGGTAGCTTGTGTTGAATTTGGGACTGGTTGAATACTTCAGAAGTGTCCTAAACAGCTTTCTGCAGGGACAGAAACTTGTGAATGCTGCTTGCCAGCCGTTGAAGAGGCAAGGATGTGAAAGTGGATCAGTGTCTCATGTTTTTAGCTTTGGTTTGGCTTTTTTTTTTGGGGGGGGGGGGGGGGGACCAAACAGTTTGCTTGGGAACTTGAACAGATTGAACCTCATCTCAGGTGTGAAGTACTGTGAGGCCTCAAATTCAGACAGAGCGTGGACCTACAGGGTAGATGCCTGTGGTTCTGTGAGGAGCACAGATGTGCAGCGTGGCGTAGCTTCTGCCTCTGCTCTGGGTCGCTGGTAGAAGTGTCTGGTTTCACTGGGACACTTTGACGCAAGGATTTCTGGAGCAACCTTACCTGCAATATGAGGCTATGCAGCTTTGCCACGCATCCAAGCAAGAAGTGCTAGCATTTACCAAAGTCCATTTGCTGCTGACAAATGTTTCCCAAGGGTTGTAGTTGGGGTGGGATTGGAAAGTAGGTAATTATTACGTATGGGCTCGGTACTGGCATGAAAGTTAGGGGGAATGATTTAATTCTTTCACTGAAACTTTATTGCTGGTTGGCTAGTGGTGACATTACTTAAGGGATTACTTGCATACTAAATCATTAATATCCTTTGCACAGGCTTGGAAGGAGGTATGCAGAAACTCCCTCCTCTTAGAAGGAGAGGAGAGTATTGGCTTATCTTTAGCCTTGCTGTATTTTTAAGATTAATTTCCTTGTATCACTTTCTGAATCATGAAGTGGTCATCTATCTGTGTTATATAATTTGAGAACAGTTATGAAACTTGGGGTAAAATCTTCCTGAGTTTAGCTTTGTTAAAAATGTATTTGGTGAGGTAAGGTTACCTGTTGGTAAGCTAAGAAAATTCAACCCTTCCCTTGGGAAGGTGTCCGTGTGCCATCTCGTCCGTAGTTGCCTCAGTCACATGGGACACATTCAGAGCTCTAAAGGTCACTTTTTCAAGTGAAATTTCAGACTCTTGTTTTCTGTAGTGTTTTATGCTGGTGGACATGAGTTTATTCAGAGAACATGCTATCTGTGGGATAGGAACTTGAACTTCTGAGCGTACGGATGTTTGCTTGACAGTTTTCATTCCTTGGTTTTGTATTGTGCTTCCCACGTTAGCAGTAAGAGCTATGAGCTGCTATGATGTCCGTAATGGTTTTCAATTTTGGCTGTACACTGCATTAAGCAAACAAGCTTTGCTCATGATGTAACAACAGTTGAAAGTTTGGTAGTGTGTTGTTGTTTTGTTTGTTTTGTCAGCTGTTCGTGCAGTGAATGGTGTCCTCCTGGCTTGGAGGTGTTTCGGTGCGGTTGCCTATAGTGTGTGGGGGGGAAGGCTGTGAGCCTGGATTTAGATCATAATCCTCAAGGCCATCACTATTGTTAGAAAACAGGCCGCAATTGTGTGTTGCTGTAGTGACAAACTGGACGTGACCTCAGCACAAGTCTTTAAAATACAAATTTGTCGTAGTTATAAGACAGCCTCTCTGACATTAGAAGTAAGTTAAAGAATAATCTGAGAACAGTAGGTCTGGTATGGAACGTGGCTGGAGTGTTGGATGGTGCTGATAAGCCTTTAAGACTGTAGGTTCTTTTAGTTGCCGGAACATGCTTTAGAAGAGTTGAAACTCTGTTTTCTAGGGTGACCTTATGCCCCTACAGGCACTGTTAACTCTGCTTGAGTTATGTTTGCAAGTCTACAGGGCTACAGCCTGAGGCAGGGGTGTAAGGGAAGGAGGGGATGTTTGGTTTTATACTTGCTTTCAAAAAAGTATGAGTCTTAGATACAACTCTGGTTTTGGAATTAAAATTTGGAGTGTGATTCAGAGGGGAAAGGATGAGCAAGGCACAGGTTGTTTTTTTGGGTTTTTTGAGAAATAACTGAGCTGCATGCTAGGAGTGTTGCCTTCTCTATCAGCCTAAAGGTGCAGTGATCTTGTAGTTTTTCTAGCAAGAAAGTAATTGAAACTGTTTTTACTTAAAAGATCTTTTGAGCTATAGCTTGCCAAGGTCTTACCGTATTTTAGGTGTGATGATGTGCTGAGAACCTTATAAATTAGTTGAAGTGTGAAACTGTAATTGTGTAAAGCCTCTCAACAGACACTCTTCTTTAGTCATCCTGTTAAATTAAAGATCAAAAGAGAGGAATCAGATTAACTGTCTGTTAAATAGCAAGACATTTTCTCCTTGGTCTGCTTCAGAAGCCTCAACTGCTTATGAACATCTGCTGGTAGTATCAGTGACTGTTGGCAGTAATTCCAGAATAAAACCTGGAGAAGGGGACTGATGAATGAAAACGCCAGTGTCCCACAGTTGAGAGGACCAAAAAATTATTGACCAGGAAATAAAGGATTGATGACTCTGTAGGTAAATCTCTGCTTGAAAGAGCTAGCTAATTGTATTTCAATTCCTGAACTGAATGGAAATTTCAGTTTCTACATGATGCATTTAAAGTCCTTCATAAGCAAGAAGTTGATTCTCTGTTTAGGCTTTTGCATTTACATAGGTTGTGGTGTTGTACGTGTGTCTACTGTTCTGCTCATGAACTGTGGCAGTGTAAGAGCAAAATTATGATACTTCTGCAGCATGATCTGCAGGACTTGCACACATGGTCCTCCACTCAGTTAACATCTATTCTGCATTTAATACTTTAGCTTTATGTTGTAGTCCTCTTCAGCTTTTAGAACTGTCTCAACCACCCAAATGCAGTAAATAACAGAAATGAAAAGATAAGTTTGCACTTTTCTTTTGGTGCTGTGCTAGGAACTTTACCATTAGTCTTGGATGCTTGGTTTTGTACCCAGAAGCAGTGCTTCACTCTATGCACAGCGCTGGCTTGACATCTTTGCTTTGTCTTATTCAGATCATGGAGCTGAAATGGCTACTGTATGTGACCCTGATAGCTCTTGGGACTCTTGCTGTCCAGGCACATGATATGGATGATGACAGTGACAGTGATGATGTAGTTGACATTGAGGATGACTTGGACGATGGCATTGAGGAGGTCGAAGAGTCAAAGCCAGAAACAAGCACTCCTCCTCCAACTCCAAAGGTTTGGCATGGAACTTCTTTTAAAAATTGAGTTACTGCTTGTGTTGTGGTTAATGTAAATCTGATCAGCGTTGTCTTTACTTTGCTAACATTTAATATGTCTTCATGTTATTAAAGATGTTATCTGGGAGTAGGGCTTGGAATTAAGCTTAGCTGCTTCGTTCCTATTTTCATGTCCTCCATGTTCTTCTTGAAAACTTGATCCATCCTTGAAATCTGATGTTATTATCAGGAGTTAATGCTAATGTTTCCAAGTAGATATATACTTTAGCTTTAGTTCCAGACAACAGCACAGTGGCTTGGCACAAGCAGCAGTATTTATGTAACTTCTGTATTTATGCTGCAAGGGTGTTCCAGGTAAGTTTTATACTTGAGCGTAGAGGGGGATTGTGAGCTGTATGCGCCTGCGTTTCTTTTAGAGTAGAGAATGTGCCTTGCACGGTGCGTAAATGCCTCTCTCCTCCAACAGGTTACCTACAGGCCCCCAGTCCCAACTGGCGAGGTGTATTTTGTGGAGTCCTTTGATAAAGGAACTCTGGATGGGTGAGTATGACCTGAAGGATGATTCAGTATAGCAAATAATTGAAAGCTTTGGTGAAAGGCAGCGAAGCCCTCTGTTGAGTGTATGTTGTTCAAGATGGAATCAAAAGGCAGTGGTTGTGTATATGAGGCTGACTGTTAAAGTGCTGAGCTAAACTAGTATTTCCCTAAGTTCTAGTAACAAGGGAGAGGTGAGCCATACATGTGTAATGTTTTAATCCTCATATGACTTTTTACTTTCTTCAGATAATGTGAGCATGGTGAGGTGATACTATTTTTTTTTTTTTTAAGTTTTTTTATTTGTAAGAGCAAGACACCAAGGCCATGATCCTGCTTTGGGGGTGAGGTGGGAAGTGGCAAATGCAGTAAACTTTGCAGACTTGGAGATAAAACTTCTCGGGGAATCAAGACACTGGGCTGTAGTCATAGGACAGCAAGGGCTGCCTTCTGTTAAGGGCAGGATTTTTAGTGGGGGCTGGGATATCTGCCTTGGATATCTAACCATTGGATATCTGTCTTCTAGATGGGTCCTTTCCAGAGCCAAAAAAGATGATACGGATGATGAGATTGCCAAGTATGATGGTGAGTCCAACCCAGGTTTTGCATGATGGAAGTTTCTGATGTCTTTTGTGATATCTGAAGAAGAGGTGCAAGTCTTTGTTTTCTGTTTCCTAGTTAAAATAATATTGACTCAAGAAAATGTAAGGCGTGTTTATATATCTGCCTAAGAATATAAAGTGTAGCTCTGATTTAGACAAAATATCCACTTGAGGATTTAAAAATAATTTTTAGTAAAGCCGACGTACTAATAACTTGATGAGGTACTCTGTAGGGTGTTATTGCAGAATGCTGACTATCTTGTTCAAAATTGGGCTAAACAAAGACAGCTTGAATAAATCTTGATAATGTTTGGTTCATTTCTCTCCAGGTAAATGGGAAGTCCAAGATATGAAGGACACTAAGCTTCCAGGAGACAAGGGGCTTGTATTGGTAACCCGAGCTAAGCATCACGCAATTTCATCCAAACTTTCAAAGCCTTTTGTATTTGATACCAAACCCCTTATTATACAGTAAGTAGAGGATAACTTAGTGTTCTGTTATTTCAAAGGTGTGATGATAGCAGGCTGAGGTTAATTCAATAACTGAGCTTTTGTTGACTGGGGGTGTAGATGATTCAAGATGCTGTAGCCTATTAGTGTATTGTTTAAGCAACAGTAAAGTAGCAACCCAGATTCCTAGCATGGATCCCTCTGAAGCCTGAAGAGGAAAGAAGTAAATGAAAACTAGACTTGGTAACTTGTCTTGGGACTTCAATTCACTTGATTTAATTGTAATAACAAGGTCGGGCAACTGACTTTTGTACTGGTGATTGTGAAAGTCATTGTCCTTTTGGACAAAAACTGGTCTGTATGTAGGTCAGTGCACTTCCTTATGCAGTAAACTACCCTCAGTTTCCAAGGTGGAGTGGACAGAGTGGTAAAGATGCACTCATTTCCTCCTTCCTTTGTCTTAGTTCATCTGTCATGGCAGATTAGCAGTTTGCCTAGCTCTGTTTGGCCATGACTAATGTAGAAGAATCTACTTGCATACTTGTTAGACTAGCAAGTTGGGGGGGGAAAAATGAGAGTGAGAATGGTTGAATTGTGGATTATTACCTACTTTATCAGTTTTAAACGAAGAGTAAGCTAATTAATATTTGCACAAGATAATAATTGGTCACTTTGCTTTGCATGACTGTTTTAGTTTTAGCTCAAAATACAAGACTAAAAATAAATCCCAGTGATCATCCCCTCCGGCTGCTTGCATTGAGAGAGGATCAAGCATACCTAGCCTATTCCTGACAGAGATGTTTTGCCTTTTTCAGACTCCTTGGCATCCCTAAATATACTGATTTATGCTTGTAACCCTAAAGAGACTTCTAGGATCACATTGTTGTTGCTTTGGTAGTCTTGAAAATTGAGTTGTCTGTCTGCCATAGTAGTTGTGGGGAAAATAATTGGCTTGCCTTAGTATCTGTTGCAGTGTCTTACATACTGGAAAGCTTCTTCCTTCTCTCTACTTCTAGATCATAATATTCTAGACCAGCACTCAATTCCTTTAATCTTTTCTGTCAGGTTGTCTTCCAAATCCTCTTTTTTTTTTTTTTTTTTTTTTTTTTCGGTGTTTTGG
>WHYT01014469.1:156655-188402 GCA_009806455.1 Tetrax tetrax | reverse complement strand
TTTTTTTTTTTTTTTTTTTTTTTTTTTTTTTTTTTTTTTTTTTTTTTTTTTTTTTTTTTTTTTTTTTTTTTTGTTTCTCAGGTTCTTATGAATATTTGCCTAGTCCTTAGAGTGCAGTGTGTATTTTTAATATTCACTGGGCACATGATTTAAAGCAAACAGCAACAAAACAGTCTCTTTTTAAATTTGTACTTGAAAATTGTTGTTGTGTATTACAGAAGTAACTTTTCCTCATATATAACATGTTCTCTCCTTCTCTATCCAAAACTAAAATTAGGTATGAAGTAAACTTCCAAAATGGAATAGAGTGTGGCGGGGCCTATGTGAAATTGCTTTCCAAAACCCCTGAGTTGAGCTTGGTGAGTAACGCTGCTACTCTTGAGTATTAGCTGTGAAAGAAAGCTTGCTTGTTTTGCTTCTTCCTGACAAAACATCTTCAGTAAAGGCAGTGGGGCATATTTAGGGCCTGATCTCCAAAGAACCCTGCAGAAACTCAGCAGTTTCCCACTATTTTCAGTTGAGTGAAAACTCTGGAGTTCCCTGAGCAGTTCTATACCTTTGTTAAAGTCTGCGATACTTAAGATTTCTGTAGATTCTAGGACCAAAGAGGAGGTATCTTATGAAAGCAGCCAGTGTATGAGGAGAAACCTTCTCAGGAAGCTGTTGCACAGAAGGAAGGTTCTGTGTTTCATCTTCTAAAACAAACTAATGCAAATAACTAAAAATATACCTTGTGTTTACTGCCTTGCCTCTTACATGCGAATCCACTCGTGAGTTACTGAGTTTATTTAAAAAAAATCTTGAGAGGTGGAATTGGATACAACCTTATGTTCAGCTGTACACAATAGCTATATAGAACCATTTGTTTCATAAATGACTCTTGAATGCATTATCTTAAAAGTGTGGTCAATGGAAGAGACCATGCCACAACACTGAAGGATTAAGAGTAATTTTATCTTGTCTCAATCACGTACCTGCCTAAAGTAGTTTAGCTTATTCAGACAAAGCTTAACTGCTGGGTCACCTTGCGTAGGCTTGTGTAGCCTTTGGGTTTTCCTTAGCATCTTCCTAGACTTTATAGGAAGTATCTTTTATGACTTGTAACCCATGCTTCTCCTTCATTGAAGTTTTATTATTCATACAGATTCAATTTTTAAACATACACCTGCAAGACTACTTGACTATCTAACCAGTTTCATGGGGGCATTGAATTTTAAAATAAGATTAGCAAGAACAATTACACTTGCTTGCAGTGTTCAGTGGTGATACTGTATCCAGGTAGCTCTGAGATTCAGACAGTACCAGTTCATAAGTGTGTAGACTAAATACAACTTGGCCTTTTAATGCTCCTTATCACTTTATGTGAAAGAAACTCTGGACTGTTAGTTGTTACTAGTAACTCATCGTTCTATATTGATAGCTTTAAAAATCCTGTATTGTAACATAGAGAGATACTGAAACAACGTGGTTGTCACTTACACTTATCTTTGTGGTAACACTTGAATGGCTGTTGTTTTTCATCGGGAAAGTAGAGACCAAAGGTGAAAAAATCAGTTAGCTGGGATAATCCTGGTATTTTTTTTCTAGGGGCTTGTGTTCGTCATACAAACTTTAGTGCGGGTACTTCACTGGCTTGATATCCAAGTTGTGAAATAATTTCTAATGAATTGGGAGTTCTTGTGCCAGGCAGTGACTTAACTTGTGTTTCAAAATAATGGATTGAAGGCTTGTGTTGTTTTTAAAGGATCAGTTCCATGACAAAACGCCGTATACAATCATGTTTGGCCCTGACAAATGTGGAGAGGACTATAAATTGCATTTCATCTTCCGGCACAAAAACCCAAAGACTGGCAAATATGAGGAGAAGCATGCGAAGCGTCCAGATGCAGACCTGAAGACTTACTTTACTGATAAGAAGACCCATCTTTATACTCTGGGTACAGTAACTGTTGACTATGCATCTTGATAACTGCTACTGTGCTTCCTGAACCAAAAGCTCATAAAATGAGCCAGACGAACAAGTGAATAGTTGTGTCAGCACTCCATACAACTAAAACCCACTTGAAAGCTCTGGATTCAAAAACTAGTCTTGTTTACAAAGGCTTATTTCTTCCTTAAAGAAGTCTTGATTCATGTAAGAAAGATCATGGGACCTTGAACTTAATAGTTAAAGGAAAACTGAATTTCAGAGCAGTTGGGAGTGGCTTGATACCCTAAGTATATCCAAAATAGTTATCAACACTTGTGAACTGCTTGAATGCTGCCCCCTAGTAATTTGGGATATACTAGACTTTGGATTTCGAGGGATAGTCTTTTTTCCTTGCTGCTTTTGTAGTACCACACAAACTCAGTGGTTCTGAAAGGACAGGATCTGGTCTGGTGTATTAGCTATGACTAAAATATTTCAGGGATTACGCAGGAGGATATCTCTAGCTTTTCTTACTAGAGGCAGCAATGGATAAACAAGTGAGATTAAAATCCTGTGAGGCAGTAGCAGGGAGTCTTATTCTTGAGTAGAATGTAAATACATCCATTCTTACTACTAAAGCAATGCTTATTATGCTGAAGTCAACTTGCTGTGCTAACTAGTAAATTGCTTTGTGCTTTTAGTGTATTTAAAGTAAGACTCCTTCAATGAGTCATCTCTTTCACAAGGTGAGATGTGGCACATCATCACTAACTGTGCTTTGGCATAAGGAGAAAGGTTCTTAAGGAATTGTTAAAACAGCTGCTGGGTGGGTGGTAGCTTGGTTTGCTGAAATTTTAGTTGTATGGTGTGGATGAGTGATAATTCATGATGCAGGCTTTGTATTGTATATGTAATGGCTACATCAACTTTTTTCCTCAGTCTTGAATCCTGATAATAGTTTTGAAATACTGGTTGATCAAACGGTTGTCAACAGTGGGAATTTGCTAAATGATATGTCACCTCCTGTGAATCCACCCCGAGAGATTGAGGACCCGAATGACCAGAAGCCTGAGGACTGGGATGAGAGACCAAAAATCCCAGACCCAGATGCTGTTAAACCAGATGACTGGTAAGTTGTTAGAGGGGTGGAATTGCGGGAGGCCTTGGCCTGATAATTTGGTGCTGATCAAAAAGTCTTTCTCGATGACTTATAGAAGGTTTTGTGTCTCACCCTTGTGATCAAAACACAATCGGTTCAGGGATCTGAGCAGCAGTTTGGTAGACAAAGGCGGGCAGGATCCCTGTCCTCTGGGAATTCGTCTTTAGTGCTCCTTTACTGTGCTGGCCACAGATAAAGGTTTACCAAAACAGCTGTGCTAGTTGATGCTTTCATCCTTGGTGAGATCAAAAGATGAGCTGCAGAACATAAACTGTAAGGTGTTTGTAGTTGTTTGTGTAATGCATAGTTACAAATGGCTGATTTGACTTCCTAAATTGGAAACTTTTACTGGGTCTGCCTTTGAACCTATGCTTTCTGAACCATGGACTCAATTTTGAGCTCAAATGTGTGTTTGCAGCAATGACTAAGATACGGGATTTGCTGTAATATGCCCTTTCTAGGTTGGTTTTAAAAAAATAAGTAGTGTTACCTTACAGTTGGTGCCATGACTGTGCCATGAGGCGCATGTATAAGTAACGGATTGCAAGGCAATTCCATTCTGAAATCATGGTGTTACACTTACCCTATTAGAAGTGAAGCTGGCTGTTTATCTAGGTCAGTGGGCTTGTTCAGGGTCTGTAGAATCATGCTTTAGGGTTAAGAACTTTTTGTGTGTGTGTGTGTGTTAATAATCTGTTCTCAAGGGATGAGGATGCTCCTGCAAAGATTGCAGATGAAAATGCTGTGAAACCAGAGGGCTGGTTGGATGATGAGCCAGAATATGTAGCAGACCCTGATGCTGAGAAGCCTGAAGATTGGTATGTTTACTGCCTGTTGCAAATCACAGCAAATATTTTATGGCTTTGATACTGGCTTTTACATGTACAAGAATAGCTAGTTCATTGTTGCTTGCTAATGAAGTTGTCGATTCAGGCTATCTTGCTTCAAAAGTAGAAGGCAGAGTTGGTCCGAGGAGTCTTGTGTTCATCTGCACACTTCTCAACTGTCCTATGATTGTAAGCTGACCAGGGTGGGGATGGTCATCTTGCAGTTGTACCATACTTGGGAGGGGTGGCTGTGAAGTCTGTGCTCAGGGACTGCCTTCTGTTGAGCTGCTGTGCTTCCAAGCTGCTACTTGAAATTCTCATTCCTTCTGCGGTGTCTTTACCTACAGACAAATGCTATACAAAGTTTTGATATCTCCATTTTGTGGTAGGAATTTTAACTGACCTGGAAATCAGACGTTGTCTAAGTCTTCTGTATAAAGATAAGGGACAGGCTTCAAAACTGAATTTCTCTTTTCAGGGATGAGGATATGGATGGTGAATGGGAGGCACCTCAGATTGCAAATCCTAAATGTGAGACAGCCCCTGGCTGTGGTACCTGGCAGCGACCAATGATTGACAATCCAAACTACAAAGGCAAATGGAAGCCTCCTATGATTGATAACGTGAACTATCAGGTTGGTGCTTTCATTGCTTTAACTGCTGGCTAGTGCAGCATTTCTTCTGCAAAAAGCAGAATGATTTAGATTCAGCATGTGTAATTAAGAATACAAGTACTGTCACGGCTGTGCTGTGTTTCAAATGGACAGATTCAAAGTGCTTTCTTATATGGCTTCCCTTCTTCATAGCACAAATGAAAATAGATTCCCAAAACCTGACAAGTTGCACCCATAGACATTGTAATTAAGTGTGATGGATTTGGATTTTACTTTCTTTCTGTTCAAAATAGGCTGAAAACTAAAAATGGTATTGTAACAGGTGAGGCTGAATGTCTTTTGTCTTTCCTAGGGTATATGGAAACCTAGGAAGATCCCTAACCCAGATTTTTTTGAAGACTTGGAGCCTTTCAAGATGACTCCCGTCAGTGCTGTGGGCCTTGAGCTGTGGTCAATGACTTCTGACATATTTTTTGACAACTTTATCATCTGTACTGAAAGAGCTGTGGCTGATGATTGGGCCAGTGATGGATGGGGACTGAAAAAGGCAGCTGATGGTGCTGCAGAGGTGAGAAATAAAGGTTTAATTGTATGCTTCTGACTGGAACAGTAGGAGCACTGCTGCTGTTCTCTCGCTTTCTTTATCAGTATATACCTAAGTGCACCAAAGCTAGTGGTTATGATAAACTCGATTGGAACCTCAGTCCCTGATTATAATATGGTGATAGTTGCTATAAGTAGCAGTGAGTACTCCTTGCTCTTCTGTGAGGTTTTTGCTCTGACAACTGGACTGTTAACTTTAGCTTGATTCTTCATTTATAAACTATGGAAAAAGCACTTGTGCAGATTAGGTTTTTTTTTTTTTGAGGTATGAAATATAGTGTTCAAAGCTGCAAAAAGCCTGATGGAAAATTCTGTAGCTTAAACTTGACTGCTACAGCTTGCTGTATGGGATGAAATTTGACAGTTGTTCTTATCTTATAGCCTGGTGTTGTGGGCCAGATGATGGCAGCTGCTGAAGAGCGTCCCTGGCTTTGGGTAGTCTACATCCTCACTGTGGCTTTACCAGTGTTCCTTGTTGTCCTTTTCTGCTGTTCTGGGAAGGTATGCATTTCCTCCAGTAATAAGTAGTATAATATTTAAAAAGAGATTCAGCAAAATGTGCCTTAGCGTCACAAATAATTGCCTGGTTTTGACAATTTTTTTAGAAACAGCCAAGTGCTGCAGAATACAAAAAGACTGACGCTCCTCAGCCTGATGTGGTGGATGAGGAGAAAGAGGAAGAAAAAGACAAAGGGGACAAGGAAGAGGAGGAGGAGGAGGAGGAAGCAAATGAGGAAAAGCTAGGTACGTAAACTAGATACTTCTGAAACAGTTTTGAGTTTTCTGTCTGATGGAATAAAACAGGATTAGCAGACCTGGAGTAAAGCTAATGGTGAACTGAAGGCAAGTTAGAAATGAGAATAAGATTTTTTTTTTTTTTTTTTTTTTTTTCCCTTAGAAGAGAAGCAGAAAAGTGATGCTGATATAGGAAATGCTAGTCAAGAGGAGGAGGAAGAGGAGGATGATGAGGACAGGAAACCTGCATCAGAGGTAAGAGTGCTTAACATTTGAGAGAAGTCTTGTGCATATTTTTTTTTTTGTCTTAAGTCATGTAGAACAAGCCTTACTAAAGTGTTAAAAGTTAACCTGGCTCATGTGATATTCCTTCCCAGGGCCAGAACACTTTGGAAAACTTGATCACCCCGCAGAATAGGAATCGCTGCAGCTCACTTCAGAGCTGTGTGCCTTTCTAAAGGCATTGCTGTAGGCCCTGCATTGTGAGAGGAGTGAGATTGTGTGGAATGCATCTTCTTGAGGCAAAAGGCTTCGTCAGCTTTGTATGCAGTCAGGATGTGACCTCTTACGGGCTCCACACTAGCATAATGGCTGACTTAAAAATGGGTGGAATGTTGCTTAAAGTTAAAGGGATTCTCACAGCAGCAGCAGCTGTTGAGCACTCTCAGCAAATAGTGTACATCCACTGAGAAAACAAGGATTTGTGTGTTTGCCATGTACAGAGATGAAAGGTAGTTACAGCAGTAGGTCATCTCAAAAATGAAATTCTAATTAGAACTGAAAGTAGATTACTCTACACAAGTTGGCTCAAAATGGTTTTTAAGGATAGTCTTAATTTTATTTCTTGATGTTTACACAAATTACTTTCTTGCAGGAGGAGGAAACTGTGAATAGATCACCCAGAAACAGAAAGCCAAGGAAAGATTGAAAAAAGTTGTAAGAACTTGATCTGTGTTGGGTTTTTTTTGTTTTGGTTTTTTTTTTTTTAAACATGGTTCTGGGAGAGGACCTTGGACACCTTACATTGAAACTTGGACAAACCTCAAGATTTCACCATCCACAGGTTCCAGTCACACTATCCAATGTAATGGAGCGTCTAGCAGTAAAATATTTGCAATCATCTGTTTTAAAGAACATCATTCCTGTAGAAAGAATGCATTTAATATAATGGGCTGTGGATTTTGGAATGTAACATAACTAACCTTTTCATTTTTGGTTTTAAATATTCTTTTCTGTTTTTAAGTAGATTGGTAGAACTTTTTCCGGTCTCAAACCTTGGCTTAATTTAATATATTAATTAGTGAAAAATAACAAGGAATCTTGAAAGTGCTAGGTGATATAAATGCAGTTTTATAACTAGTTTTTTTTACAAATATGTAAATTCCTAAGTGCACCAATGTCTTTATATCCCTTAAAACTTGATAATTGTTTAAAGAGAAGTTGTCAATGTATTTGACAACCCCTGTGCCCTCAAAGAGAAGAAAACTGGGGGGGGATGTATGGAGAAACCAGTATGAAACTCTCTGATCAAGTTTATTCTTTTGGGGGAGGGGAAGAGGAAGAAGGGGTGAAAGGAAGGGGTTAGTGTATAGAATATGCATACTGTGCATTGCTAAAGCCCTGTTAAGTGTTGACAAATGATCTAGGATTTGGAGTGGGTCATCTTCAATGTGGCATTGAATCCTGCGGACCTTGCAGATAATGGGTTTTGTTAGTTCTTGAACTTTTTGTAAAGCTAATGGGGTGGCGAGGGGAGGCTAGACTACTTCCCCCTTTCCCCTCCGATGCTTTCCTTTCTCTGTGACTGTACAGCTTTTTCTGAGTGCAGCTTTGCCTCAGTTGCTTAAGTGCTTCATGTTCAGCTCGTCATTGAACTCTTTTCATAGCTAGGCCTACTCCTTTCCAGGGTCCAAACACTGGATAGGACAGTGTCCCATATCCTCTCACTGTTATTATCACTGTATGTGTACTCCTGTAGAAATGGGGGAGGTAGTCAGGTAGACAAGTGGAACTGAGTATTTGTTAAGAAAAAAAAAAAAGCAAGCAACCAGCCAAGATGTCAGTATTGTAGGTGGGGAAGGAGCATGTGGAATATCTTAACTGGTATGTGAAACTGTTGAAGTCTTTTATCTGCTCTTCATGTAACAAATGCATCCTAAATTATATTGTGAATGTTGGGGAGTTCCAATTCCAGCTGAATAAATTTTTTAAAGCGTTGAGTCTACCATATTATACTGTTTCAAACACTTTTTTTTTTGTGTGTGTGGAATGCAGGTGATCACTACAAGAGCATACCTCTGAGGGTGAAATCTATGTAACTTCATTACACTGTACCAAATATGTTGGCGTTTGGATGTCTATATAGATAAACTTTTGCCTTTTGTTCAGAGTGAAATTAAATGTCCTGAAATTACTCTTCTTGCACTGAATTTAAACACTCCAGTGTTGTTTGGTCATAGCATAGGTATAGTGAGGGGGTAGTAATTCCCAGGGGCTGGAGAGGGAAGAGTGTTCCAATTACCTTGCAAACAATCTAACCAATTACTAAAAGACTCTTGTTTTGGGGGTTTTTTTGTAAAACACCTTTTGCTGCCTGTCCTTATGTTGTATCCCTTGGTTGTTGTGTTTTGAAATATTAGTGATCACAAATGCATAGCAGGATTTCTTGATCTTTCTGCAGTGTGTAAATAAACTATTGTAAGCAAGATACTGGAAGTAATTTCAGACTTCTGTTGGGAGCTATTGCATGTTTAGAATGCCTTTGCCTGTTGAACACCTGGTCAATACTGCTCCTTATTGCGAAAACAGCTTATACTCTGACATGAAAGATGTCACAGCTTAAGCATTGCTACTAGCTTGTTCTCAGGACTGTATTTTTATCAAGGAGCAGCTGCTATTTATGGCTCTCAGTCCTTTGAGATGAAGTACATGTAAATGGTTTCAGTTCAGCTAACACTTTGAGCACAGCATAAAAAAAAAAATCTATTAATCTAATGTTTTTATCTTAATATGCAAATTGCCTTAAATTCCCAAACAATTCATGTGCATACCTGTTCTTTCAAAGCATCAAAAGTGAACTTAAGATCTGCTGTCAGCTTTTAAATAGTACTATACTAAAGCTAATTTGTAAATCTGCATTTGCTTCTGCTAAATCTCCTGAAGAAATCTGTCTGCATGTTATGGCTTTTTTTTGATACCATAGTGTATGCTGCTTAAAATAATCACTACAATAAATGAAGACTTTCCAAAATGGATAGACAATTAAAAGTTACTTTTTATCCTGCTTTCTTATTTTTAAAGCCTGGAGGAAAAAAAATTAGCTATCTGCTTATCTAGAGATTTTTAAAGCATAGCTGTGTTTTCGAAGTACTGAAGTTCTGTCTGGTGGTGAGCTGTGAACTAGGGTTGGAACTGTTACAAACACTTGAAGGTGTGTTTGGGCCTTTTATTTCTGTGCACCTGGGAGTGGCAGCTGAAAAGGATGCTCTACTTCATTGAACATGCGATGTCTGAAGATGGGAGGAAGGGTTAGACTGAGATGGTAAATCAAAACAAAACCATAGGGGAGTAAATGCATACAGGGTCTGAAACAGAAGGCGGTAGAAATGCTGAAAGGGGTTTGGTTTGGCTTTTTTTTTCTCCTGGAGTTGGTGCTCAGAGAAGGGAGTCGGTAGAGATGCAGTTAACCAGCTAACCTGTGCAGCAGGGTCCCTGGATGTGCCCTGTCAGCGACTGTCACAGTTGAGGCTGTGCGCTGTAAGGTGTGCTGCACGTGTCTGAGACTGACTCCTGGGATTCCTGCACGCGCTGACTGCTGCCAGACCTGCGCCTCTGCTTGGCTCCTGCCTTCCCTGTCCTCCCTCAAAAGCAGTGCTCTGCTTGGGCTGTGTGTGCAGCTGTGGGGCCTGGAACCCCCTCTCTCCATCCCCGACCGGTCCCTGGTCAATACCAGTGTTGTCTCCTGGTTTCAGAAAGGGATTGGGTTTGATTGTTTTGGTGTTGCTGAATGAGAAGGGTGATTTCGTTTGCAGAGGTACCTGTAGATTTAACGGGGGGGAAAAAAAAAAGTAAAAACTAATAAGAAATGTAAATCTGTTTGGCTTTCTCTATCTAGTTAGCGAAACTGCCAGAGTATTCACCGCTTGAGGCTGCCTCGAAGGGAGCAGGTCTGGGCTTCAGCGAGAAGAGGTGATGCCATCCGGTCCCCCTGAGGCGCTCGGCCCTTCGCTGCAGGCCTGTTTGTTCCCCTGCTGCACAGCCAGGTGCCCGGTAAGCTCACGGTCTGTGCTGCGGGACCGGGGCCGGACCCGCCCGGCTGCCCGCAGGTGGCCCGGCCCGGCCCGGCCCGGGGCGGGCTCCCGTCCAGCAGGCCCGGGGGCTCGCGCTGCCCACCCCTCCCCGTCAATCACCGCTAGCTCCGCCTTCCGCTGCGCCTGAATGGCTGCGGTGCCGTCGCCCCGCCCCCTCTTTCCGTGTGCCTTTTAAACGCGCCGAAGGCCGCCTCCAGCTCGCCCGCCCACGCCTCTGCTGCTTAATTGGCGCTCCCGCGCCTTCCTATTGGCTGGGAGGGTGTCCCTCACGGCTCGTGACGCGCTACGCGGCGTGACGTCGCCCACCACCCAGGAAGCTCCGCCTATTTATTCTCAACTCGGCTCTTGAGAGGAAAAACAATTTCAAGATGGCGGCGGCGCGGATAACAATGGGGAGTCGGGGGTTCGGGCCGGCCCGTGCCTGAGAGCGGCGGCCGCCGGGCCGCGCCGTGCCGGGGGGGAGCGGAGCGGGCTCCGGCGGGGGTGGGCAGCGGCCGCCGGGCAAGGCTGAGGGAGAGGCGGGGAGAGCGGAGAGCAGCGAAGCGGCACCGGCCTTGGGGGAGAAGGAGGAAGTGGGGCGGGGGGGAGTGGAGCGGGCGCCGAGCCGAGCCGGGGGCAGGAACCGCGGCGGGGGCGAGCCCGGCGGGGAGCCCAGGTGAAGGCCTGCGGGAGGAGGAGGAGGAGGAGGAGCGGCGGAGGCTGGGGAAGGCCCGAGGGGGGGAGCCCCCGCCATGGCGGGGGCCGGTGTGAGGAGCCGGTGAACGGCGGCGGCCGCCCCCCTCGCTCTCCGGTCCATGGTGCTGCCCCCCTGCCCCATGGCGGAGTTCGTGGTGCCGCGGCACAGCGCGGTGATGGAGCGGCTCCGCCGGCGCATCGAGCTCTGCCGGCGGCACCACAGCGCCTGCGAGTCCCGCTACCAGGCCGTGTCTCCGGAGCGCCTGGAGCTGGAGCGCCAGCAAACCTTCGCCCTGCACCAGCGCTGCCTGCAGGCCAAGGCCAAGCGGGCCGGCAAGCACCGGCAGCCGCCCCCGGCGCCGCCGCCGCCCGCGCCCCCTCCGCCGGCCGCCGCCGTTGCAGGAAGCGCCGACAGGACCGGAGCCAACGGCCTGGACGCCGAGGCGGCGAGCGGCGAGCAGCACGGCCGGAGCAGCACGTTGATCGCGGTAAGGGGCCGGGCCGTTGGCCGGGGTGGTTGGGGCCGGGGACGGAGCCGGCGGTCGGCGTGGTTGTGCCCGGCTGGCACCGTGACCTCTCCTCTGGAGCTGGCAGCGGATGGAGGAAGGAAAACAAGCTCTCGGGGTTGGTGCGATGGCTTGTGGTGGGAGGGCTGGGGCTGGTCCGTGCGGAGTGCTCGTGTCTGCTCTGTTACAACTTTGCAGCTGATAAGGGCTCTTTTTATTTTCTCTCTCGTCTCCTTTGCGCGCAGGGAGAGTACAGGAAAACTGCTGCCTGCTGAGGTGGGAATAGGGGGTGCCTTCTGTGCTGCTTACAGGCATCGAGAGTAGCGTTTTGTGAACTATGTTTCTGGCTAATTCACCTAAAATGTGCCTGTAGAAACTCTTCGAGGGAGCGTTAATACTGCAGTAGCTGTGGATTTTTATTGTTTTTGTTTGCTTCTGTCTTCAATTTAAGCTGTCGGGGTTTAGTGGAGTCACTTGATAACGTTATGGTTATTACTGGGGGGCAATTTTAAAGACAAATAACGTGTCTGTTAATTCTGGTACATATTGAAAAGAATTTCAGTGGAAAGGCAGCTGCTTATTTGCCACTCACTCTAGTGGGTGTGAACACTATGGGAATCCCACTCCACCCGTTAAAAACTGGCTTAGCTCAAAATCTTAATGTTTCTCTGGCTTCTCTAGCATTTCTGGTTGTTAGGATATACTCATACAGCCCAGTTTGTATATCAAGATAGCTATTGTTTAACTTACTCTGAGTCCTTTAAATGTACTGCTGTGTACTAATGTGTCAGTAATGTAGGTTAGTAGGGTAACCTCTTAAGGGTTGTCTGTCTTAATACCTGTCTTTCTTAAAACCGGGTATTTTTAAATGGTCGCCTGCATGAAAATGGTACAATACTGTTCTGAGTGTCTTAAAAAGTGGATACTGGGTTAACCTGAGACATCTCCAGGTTAACGTATAGATTAAATCACGTTTTTAAAATGGTTTATGTGTTTGATCAGGTCAGAAGTGAAGGAGGATGTGATTCTCTGCTGTCTTGGACCTCAGCGAGTTACAGTTTTTCAAGTGGAATCATGATACTGTGTACTTGAGTATAACTTGACCTGATGTTAAATATTGAAACACAGGGCACATTGATGTCATCTTTAATGTACCTAGCACTAGGCAGCACGTGTGCAGTTTGTAGTATTTACAAGATGAACTGAAAATGTTATTCAGCTGAATTGTTTCTACTCTTGCTGGTATACGTATGAGAATCTAAGCCTTGCTGACTTTTCTGACTTCGATACTTGTGACACAGTTAGAGCTCTCCAGATGGTTGTTAATGAAGGGTACTTGAGGAAGAGAGGAAACCTTGTGCGTTCCTGACAATGATTCTGTAAAACTTTCTAGGTAGCTGCCGTTTAGTAGACTGATTTTGAATGTAAACTTTTAAACTCCAATTTTTCTATCTAAAGACTTGGTGGGATTTCTTATTATTTCCCGTCTGGGCTCTAAGGCTTTTTGCCTATGGGGCTCTATCTGTTAATAAGGCGTATTTTTGGTACACGCAGAGCTCTTTAGCATGTCAAATCCTGTTGCTTAAACTGCTGCCACACGTCTTCGTATTGATCTTGTAAAAGAAAGATGTCTTTAATTCATTGATGGTGTTTCTTTTAAATTGCTTTGGATGTGGATTTGATCTAATTAGCATCCATTATAATGAGGACTCTCTACAGCAGCGAGGCTCTGAAATACACTGCACATCTGGGGAAGCCCTTCTTGTACAGGAAGCTGCTGCCAGTGGCCAATTTACACAACAGAAGAGGGTTTTAGTGTATGAATGACTGCCTCGTGCTGGCCTGCTGTTTGCTTCCTAGGATACACGACTGTAAGCTTAATTGCAGCTGCTGATTCATCACCTCGTTACTAGGGTATAAAGTTGATTTGCTTAGTAATTCAAGTTTTGAAAAAACAACAACAGAAAAAAAAACCTCTGCTGCTAATTTGTTCCTTTGGTGTAAGATGTACCTCTCCAGGTTGGTGTTTTACCTCTAGCCGTCGTGTAGCAGTTATCAAGACAAAGCGTGCGCTTTATATGGGAACGACGTGGGTTTGGTTTACAATATTCAATAACATTTGGATGAAGACCAAAATTATCTTGTTTTAAAATAAAATTATCTTGTTTTGACATATCCTGGATACATTCCTTTCGAAAGAATGTTGCTGGATCGGAGAAACATGCATTGTATCGGTGCTGTTACGATCCAGAGTTTCCATGAAGTTGCGTATGAATCTTCTCTTGGGAACTGGTGCTTTGTGTTGAAAGTTAATGAAGGATTTTGATCCTTGAAAGAGAAAGCAACTCATGTAAAGGTAAAGGGTTGGTGATCCAGCATCAGAGGGCTTGTAGTAGAAGGATGGGAAGCTGCACTGCCACAAGCGTGGACAGTGGACAAGGCACGCACTCCCAGGTGCTGTACTTCAGAGCGTCTTCTGCAAATTGCAGATAGGCCTGTGGAGCAGGACAGCACCGCCACCTCCTTCTTAACGTCTTGTATGACTTTTCATGTTGCCAAAATCAGATATTTTCTTTTCCACTAGTCTTTTCTCTGTTTTAGATCCTGAAGCTGGATGGACCTTGTTTACAAGCAGAAGGGGCAGATTCATCCTTTGTTTTCTTATTAAGCAGCTCTAGAACTTGAACCACAGCAACCAAGAGAATACAGTATTGGTACAGAAATACCTTGGATGATTTGTGCACCATGTAGACCTGTCTTTCATGTGAAGAAAAAGATTAAAAATGTGTTAGCGTCCTATTAAAAAAAAAAATCTAAGACCATTATTTAATGGGAAATTCAGATGTTGAAAGTTACATCATATTTTTGTTGTTTAAGATGACATTAAGACTGTGTTCAAAGTAGATAACGCTTAGCGTTTGGATAATGTGTTGTCCCTTGTGTTAATCTTACATTTTTGAGAAACGGGGAAGTTGGGAAGAGAAAGGACTTGTCCCTTAGAACACTTTTTCCTCTTTACCAGATTCTGATTTGAGAAAGTTGGTTCTAATATGCTTAAATTCTGTGTAGTAGGAAGGCTGCCATCCTTGTGTTTCTCTGATAGACTATAAGGTAGTTTGTCACTCAGCTGAACAGAAGGTGTTTCCTTGATGTGTGAATAAGGAGAATTGCAAGATCTGGATTTTAATCTCTGCTCCTTGGTTTATGATGTGGTCTCTTGGAAGGAGACCTGCTCTGTGTTTCTCACTGTTTTTTCCTCCACCTGAGAGCAGTTGTTCTGTAGATGGCTCGCTTTGTCTAGGACTGCCACAAACCCACAAACAGTATTTCTGGAGTGGGCAGTGGGGGTCTGGTCGGTGGCCTGTCTTGGGAACGCTTTGTGTTAAAAGCTGAAGAGCAGAGCAGCATTTATTTGGGAGTGATAAGACATTTTTACAGGAATAATAGGTAAGTGCTAATTTGAGCAAAGGCACCAAGTAAAAAGTTTAAAAATAAATTTAAGTATAAGGAGAGCAATGCAATGTTTCCTGGTTGAAAAGACTTAAAGTGATAGATTAAAGGGAATGGATTGCCTGGACTGTACTGACGAGCGTTAGTAGCGTTCCAGTAACGAAGCTCAGGCTGATACACACATTCAGAAGACCTCATTTTTGTGTAAGCTGTGGTATAGGGGTGTTAAATTGTGAAATTATGTTTTACCACAAAAATAGCAAATTATTTCCATGTTATTTGCACATAACTATAGTGCAGTGTAGTCTTGCCACCATTGTTTGTTTTTTGCTGACATGTCTGATAGTTTGTTGCCCAACAACTCAGACAGGTTTTTCTTTGTCTACTTTTAATTCTATGTGAGATATTGTTGTACGTTTGAAACATTTCCCTTATTAGATTAGTTAGATATGCAGTGATGCTTCCTAAATTGTAAGGATCTGGGAGTGACTGATGTGCTGCTGCTCTTTAAGTTCAGGCGAGGTGGAGGATCCGGCATTGCAGCTGAAGGCACAGCAGTTTTTTTTGATTCAGCAGAACAATTCCTGTAGCAGAAGCTGCCCCTTGTGACTAATGCAGGCTTGGGTTATTTATAGATGTGCATATCCACAGCCCTTCTTCACTCCAGCAGGCAGTCACCCAAATACAAAAGTCTTCTGGAATTAAAGTAAAAGTCAAAATTAAAATTAGTCTGGCAGTTTGGTTCTGACAACACCATGGAATGCAGGAACACATTGGGTAATAAAATCCTTTCCTTGCAGGGGGAGTGTGACTTTGGAAGCTGTGGGTAGATGCACAGCAAATAAGAAGTTCTTGCTATGTGATGTAGTCAAAATGTTCTGTTTTCTGTCCAAAATTTGTGCACTGCAATTTCTGATATTTGCGTCGTTGTTCCAGCTTGAGAGGTGGTCATCTTCATTGCTTCTGTCCTTAGCCAGGCAGGAGAGGAAAATCCATGTCTATAGAGGACCTACTGTAAGCTCTGGTTCATGGGAGCTTATCTGTGCTGTGATGCTACCACTTCCATGGCAGAAAAATGAGTGTAGTCTCTTTTGGTTTCCCCTTCTAGGTGAGAATGCTGGGAGGCATATTGGAACTAGATTTTTATTATGTTTCTAGAGTAATATAGCATTTCTTCTTTGAAAATGACAGGGTTATATTTCTCTTGCCGGTGTTTAATGACAAATACTTGTAGACATAACTTAGTTCTGAGACTGAAATGGTAAACTTATTCCAAATAAAATACAAAAAATTAAAGCTGTATTGAATCCTGTAAGAATATTTTAATCTCTGTAACAGATGCCTTAAACTAACCAAGAACACTGTATGGAGCCTAAAAGACTTAGTATAAGAACCAGATTTTTTTTTTGTTTTTTAATGTTTCGTTTCTGCCATGTTCACTAGGCTTTTTTTTTTTTACTGGATTTTTACACAAGTAGTTTATTTGACTGTCCTCAGTCTAAAAATTCTGCATTGTGAAGGGTTTCTTGCTTTCAAGCAAACAATGCGGACTAAATTTCCATTCTTTTTAAGTTCCAATGCATTGAAATGTCATTGGTTTCAGATTATCGTCTAAAACTAGAATCAGGTATGGAGTCTTTCACACTGATGTTTTGATTCCTGGAATAATATTTTTCTCTTTAAAAAAAAAAAACAAACAAAAACCTAAACAAATGAACCAGAATAACTTTGTGCCACTGTTTTGATCAGTGATTTCTGCCCTCTTCCTACCAAGGC
Organism: Tetrax tetrax; assembly: GCA_009806455.1. Classification (NCBI taxonomy): domain Eukaryota; kingdom Metazoa; phylum Chordata; class Aves; order Otidiformes; family Otididae; genus Tetrax; species Tetrax tetrax. The sequence continues at coordinate 171,838 of WHYT01014469.1, read as the reverse complement.
AGTAAGAGAGCACTGTGCTGGGCTCTGAGGTTTTGAACTCTGGCAGTGCTAACAGAAAATCTGTAGATGAAGTTTTAAGGCTTTTTCAATTTCCTCTTGTTGGACTTCCGTGGTAGTTTGTGGACAGCTTTTATGAAGTCTGCCAACTTGCCCCCGCAGTATGGTTGAGCATCATTGTGGTGAAACTGGCAGGTTTAAGACAGAGATTGAATATAGCTTATCAAAATTTCTTGTGTGCGGTCCATTTTCTGATGGAACCCTTGTCATTTGACTGGGCACGCGTCCATCTCTGGCGTTGTGGTCCTGTGTCCTGGTCAAGTATAGCGTGGTGTATGTACTGTGAGTTAACCGTATGATGAGAGGCTGCTCGTGTCGGACACCCCTCTTGTTGTGATGGATGACACCTGGGTTGTATCAGTTTGTGTTCCTCACATGAGGAACCCACAGTTATGGCCTGACTTACACGGGTACTTTTGCCAAGTAGGTGTATTTATTATCATGTTGAGGACTGTTTGTTTTGCTCAAGTGAATAAAATGCATCTTTGATGTGATGTGGAGGAGATGCAGCCTATGGCCCTTCAGTGACGCTCTGAGACACTGCGTGTCCTGTCTTGAGCCAAGGGATTGAAGCCTGCTTACATCCATTTCTTTGCACTGTTCCTATATTGGTTTAAAGACTTTGGATAAATGCTTTTAGGGTAATAGTTTTAGGCAAAGCTGAATAGCAGAGATCTTAGAGGTTCGTCTTTTGTTGGGAGGTTGAGTAGGCTGAGAAAATGGGAATACATTTCTGTATCCTGTCTTGTGACAATGGAAAGCATTGGCTCATGTGTTATAAATAAAATTGATTGATTCTGCTAAGGAAACCATGGACAGCATTACTAGAGGGCACTGTGCCTTACAGTATGATAGTGGACAATAAAATTAAAGCTCAAGGGGTAAAGTAGCAAGCTATGCTTTACTCTGTCAGTGTTTCTTTTTTTCCTTTCTTTCTTTTTTTTTTTTTTTTTTTTTTTTTTTTTTTTTTGAGTTTTGGCAGAAGAGAACAGGTTTTTCTTGTCTTGAGAACTGTGTTGGAGCAGCTTGATATGTAGATAGCTTGCAGTCTGACTTGTATCTTACATGCTGCTCGTTATATTTTTCCCCCCAAACCAGATTGTTTGGATAGACACAGACAAATTGAGGAAGAAATGAATTTAATATTTATTTTTCTGTTAGGAAATCAAGAGCTGAGATACTATGTAAGAAGTGCATATAAGAAAGGAATTTCACAAGAGAAAGTTGCATTATTTGCAGAGTAGTTATATGAATGTATTTGATGTGAGAATTTCAGGTTCTGTTACTCAAAATTAAACACGAGTACATAGAATATACCAGGATATATTTCTAGTGGCAGAGGAGAAGGAATCTATAACTTCAGGCTCCCACAGATTTCTATAGCAGTCTTTTCTCGAGAGAAGAAAGGAGATACAAAATGGAATGCTGTTGCCAGCTTAGTTTTAAGCTGGTTAGCTGGCTGTATTGTGATTGCTAACTATGTAGCATAAAGCTCAGTGTAGGGTTACTCCCACAATGTCCAGGTATACTTATGGGAAAGGGGAGCTAGGATGCAAGTGCTGTAGGTGAACAGCTTCTAAAACTCAGAAGTTGTCCTGGGTACGAACTGGGATTAATTCTTTCTGATACAGGTAGAAGATAAGCAGATTTTCTTCTTTCCTATGTGTCTGCTGGCTGTCGTGTACAGCTAGGATATCTTTCAAATAATCTTAGATTTAGCTGAGGGGAAGCAAGACTGGAAGCAATCACCTCCAAATTTTACTTCATTAGTGAATTTATTAAAATTATTTTTTCATTGATCTCTTTTTTTTTTTTTTTTGACAAAGGAATGTAGTCTTAGGTGAAAGGAAGACTTTGTCTAGAGCAGCTAAAGTCAAGATGTCACCAAGAGTCAGAAATCTGAGCATTGCAACTGTTAAAACCCATACAGATATGAAAGTTCCTGTGTGTGTTTGACAGAAAGAGCCTGTGATGGATATTAGGGGTTTGTATCTTTTTCTAGACTACAGTAAGCGTAGCTTATAAGCGGGGGTGATTTAATCTTAGACTAGTTAGCTGCATATATTCCAAATGGTGTAGTACTGTAGCAAAGACCTTAGGACAGACTCACTTCTGTAGTATTTGTCCAGCAACATAGGCGGGTCTTGCAGTCTGTGAAGAGCTGTGAGCAATCACAGTTACAATGCTACCTAAATCCTAGTTGGCTTGAGTTGTCCGTGTGAATTATAATTACAGCAGTGACCCCAGTGGGCATCTATTCTGTTCTAATATAGAAGTTTGCTTCAACTGTGAGAAGAATATGTTCAGTGTACAAAACTAAGTTATTACTTTTACGTCAGTTTTCAGGGAGTGTGTTTTTCACTAATGATTTAGAATTAAGGAGGATCCATTCCCAAACTTTGAGTGATTGATTCATCATAATGACCTTGGGCAAGTTACTCATCCACCTTGAGCTTCTGTTTTCCCAGCTGGAGTATTGAGTAAACACTGGGAAACTTGCTGAAAGCCAAATGTTGTGATTGAGTTGAGGCTTCCTTGCTTTCTGTTATTTTGCCTTTTTACAAAAAAGCAAATTTCCGTTATGCTTTCAAGTTGGTATTTGAAAAATTCACTCTAGACCTGCTACTCCAAGCTGTAGACCTAATGTTCAAATTAAAAGAATTCAAATTCCAGCCTCTTCTCCAAATGTACAGCTCATCTTGTCCTACTAGGTCTTCTGCTGCTATTTTCATGAATATCTAGAAGATCGGTCTCCTGGGAAGCTGCAGTCTGTCGCTCGGATAAAAATAAGATTTTGCTGCTACCTATGCAAGCATTAAACAAACAATGTTTTTTTTTCTGAAGATCAGCTAACTGTAGACTGTTTAAAAAAAAATTACAATTAACTGTGAACCAGTCCTTCTGTCCTTAAATCAAAGAATGCTATTGCCCAGGCAAGTGCTGTAAAATTCTTCTGATAATTTATGCTGGCTCTACATACAACCTCTTGCTCGAGTGCTGGGATCTTGAAGTTTCCCTTTTTGTTCTTGGATGAGACAGTTTTCCCCAAGGGAAAGTGGACTGCATTGTGGAGACTGCCAGTAATATTAAAATAAGCATACTTGTCTTGAGGTTTGTTTAATGAGCTGCTTTTCTGCCATCTGAGAGAGCTGTTGTTAAGTGAACCACGCTTCAGATGGGTGACTTTTTGTGAGGATTCTCCTTGTGTCCTGCTGAGATGTACAAAGGCATCTCGCATACGTCAGGGGAGCTGATGGGAGCTTTCCATCTGGAACACGCTGCTCTGTTTGAGCAGCCTCTGCCCTACGTGTTTGTCTGTGTTGGTGCAGTGATTCCAGCACAAGCAAAGCACAACTTTTTTTTACAAAATGCACCTAGGGGAGGGAAAAGTTTATAATCATCTTTAAAGTGTGCATGAATTCTGTTTTCAGGTGGTTTGGAGGTCACTGAAAAGAACTTTGTTTGAAAGAATGCTACCAGGAAAGAGAGGTTCACAAAGGCTCTTGAACTCTGGTTGTAAAACTGTTGCTGTACCTTCTGGTTGCTTCTAGGTGGCACTACAAGAAAAAGAATGTGTGAATTGACTGGCGATGAGAAGCCAACTATTGAGCTGGTTGGGGTTCTGGTGGTCGTAGCGCGGAGAGGAGCAGCTGGCAATACTGTAGGAGAAAGGAGGAAAGCAATAAACTTACTCTGCTGTGACACAGTTGACTGAACTCAGACTTGCAGTTTCCATAAGTGTGAAAAAGTGGTCACTTAGTGACAAACTGGTTTTGCTTCTGTGCCAAAAATGTGATTGTGTGCAGAATTTATATACATAGCTCTTCTCTAAAAATTATAATCGCAAGATAAATGGTTCTCTTTTTCTCTAAATATTTAAATGCGAGACTGCTTTATAAAGCAATCTTACAGAACAATTATACCATGTGCACATGGGCCAAATAAAGTACAGGGGTTTATTCTCATTTAAAACTTGCATCTTAACATTCTTAAATATTTTTTTAAATTGTGAATAGGAAAAATCATAACATATTCCACTTCACAGCCATTTCTCAACTTTTTGTTGTCAAAGTATATGGCAGCTTTTGGTTTTGTTTGAAGGAGGGGGCTCTGTTTGATATACTACCTATTTTTGAAAGCTTGCACTAAGAGATTATAATAAGGAAGTAATCTCATGTGTTTACTTGTAAAACAAATCTTATCAAAACAAAGATGTAACTTTTTTTTAAACTTTTCTTTTTACTAAAATGTTTTATTCAGAGCTAGACAATGTTCTAGTAAGAAATAAAAATTCTAATCTATGAGACATAAAACTGAATAACTAAAACCTTCCTTTTTTTTTCAGCAGCTTCATGAGAGTGTGAAAAGAAAGATTGATAGTGCTGCATCCCCTCAGAACGGAGACCAGCAGAATGGCTATGGTGATGTATTTTCTGTGTCCAAGAAACTGCGTCGCGATGATGGTCTCGGCGGAGTGAGTGGTTCTTCCAATGGAATGCCCCCTGTGTCTCCGCTCCATCATCTTGACAAGAAGTCTGGCAGTGGAGATACCTTACAGCTTAATGGAAAACATCCGATGGGGCTAGATGGCATCAGCAAGAAGTGTCTTCCAGATACCAGTCTGCAGATGAATGGAGGTGGTGATGCTGATGACTCATTTCCTCTGAGTTTGAACAAAGAGCTGAAGCAGGAGCCTGTAGATGATCTTCCATGTGTGATTGCTGGAGCAGGGGGTTCTATATCTCAGAATAACTTGATGCCTGATCTTAATCTTAATGAGCAAGAATGGAAGGAGCTTATTGAGGAGCTTAATAGATCAGTGCCTGATGAAGACATGAAGGATCTCTTTAATGAAGACTTTGAAGAGAAAAAAGATGCAGATTCTTCAAATTCAGCTGCACAGACTCCATTGCCACAAGATATTAACATAAAGACTGAGTTTTCCCCAGCACCCTTTGAACAGGAACAGATAGGATCTCCCCAGGTTAGATCCACTTCTTCAGGTCCAGCATTTATTGGTGCTGCTTCTGTACCTGTAAGTGCCGCTTCTCCAGCGGTTGGTAGTTCTCAGGCTATGTTTCAGCCTTCCAGTCAGTCAATGACTGAAAATCCTAATCAGCCCATGATGCAGGCATCAAACCACTCTCAGAACGTCCAGAGACCTCTCCCCAATGTGTTGTTACCTGGGAAGGGTGCAGGAAGTGCCAAAGAAATGTCTTCTGCTCATCAGCTTCAGCAAATTGCTGCCAAGCAGAAGAGAGACCAGATGTTGCAGAGTCAGCAACAAGCTTCACAAGTCCACCAAACGAATCAGATGTCAACGTGGCAACAGTCTGGGCCATCTCATAGTCCACTAGCTGTCCCATATACCATGGAAAATCCCACCAGCCCATCGGTTTACCAATCAGACTTCAACAATCAGAAACTCATGATTCCTAATATGGGAAATAAAAGCTCACCGAGAGCTGGAGGCAATTACCACGTGAACATTTTGGGTCATCAGCAAAACAGCTTGAACCAGAACCCTGTGAATAGTCAAGGCTCTATACTAGACTATGGGAACACCAAACCTCTTTCCCATTACAAAGCAGAATGTGAGCAGGGGGTCACAGTACCTGCTCAGAACAAGACTCCCATGTTGGCCTACATACAACAGCGCCAGCAGGCACCGCTGTCTCACGTGAGCGATGACCAAAATGGGATGATCCTGCTGAAACCCAAGTCTGGAAACATTGCCTACCGACTACCACACAGTCAGGTGAATGTTCTGGGTTTCGTTACCTTTGTTTAGTAGCAGATTTAAGGTTTTGCAAGAGGATGTTGGATAGGTAAGGCCAGAGTACAGATTACTTGACATTGTTTCTAAACAGTTGTCATATAATTTTTAAAGAAGAAGAAAATTATAATATGCAATAAGCTGAGACAAGAATTAAGAGCTCTGTTTTCCACTGGGGACAGTTTTTAATAGTTCTAGGTCATGTGGTAATGTGTGATTTCCAGTTTAATATACTCTGTGGGCAAGAAATTATGTCACAATTCATAGAGGCTTCTGCTTACAAAGATAAATGGATGCTTTATAAACTTCTGCCTGAAATAACTCATGTAAAACGGTAGTGTTAAACAGTGTTCTCAAAGAAGCTTTGATTTCTTTACCTTCTTTTTAGTCCCTACTTATGTCAGACTTGGCTTACTAAAAAAAGACATGCCTTCGTTTGCTGCTTTTTTGAAGAGAGGTGGAAGTGGGGGCTACATTTTTGATTTCTTGGGTGTTCCTTGGGGCTTTTCAAATCTAAAAAATTGTAATTGGTTAAGTCTCTGGGCATTATATCTTTAAGAATGAGTAATAGTAATATTTATTTACTTGAAGCAATATGCTTTGGGTTTACCTGTAAAGGAAAATTCCAGATGGTGCTTCTTTGCGTTATGTATAACTGATACTACAGGTATGCTGCAGGTGAAAATTTATGTGGTGAATGTAGGTATAGACTATTGAGATTCTGTAACGTGTGCCTGCAATGCACGTACTTGAGGGCTTGTTGAGAAAAAAGGTCTTGGTTGCAAGGATTAAAGCGCCTTTAGGAAAAGCTGTTGGAGTTCCAACCCTCAACAAAACAAAAAACCTGTGAAAAAGATCTGATTAGTCTCTGATAAAGACCACACTGATGTACAAACAAAAATCTGAGATCAGGGTATGCTTTGTAAGGCACAAAAAAAAAAAAAAATTTAATCTCTTTAAAAGCTAGCAGAAGTGACAAGCTAACAGCATTTTGATGGAAGAAGAGAGGAAGGGTAGAGATGGTTGTGTATATCGCATCTCCCCCTCACTGAAAAACATAAGCGACCTTGCGTCTACACTGCCACGCTTGCACTGAATTAACAGAAATACTGATGAACGCTTCTGCAGAATTTCTCAAAAGCTTGCATATAGAACAACTTAGCCCAGAATTACCTACATTTGGCTTGTGATTTCTTGTGAAACTACAGAGAGAGAGAACAAGCAGCTGAACCCATTAGCTGAATTGTAAACTTGAAAGTAATATTTATTTGCCTAGTTAGAGATGAGGCTGAACTGTGCTTAAAAATGATAACAGTTGTCAAATTTCAAATAGATTTGCTGGTGCAAAGCAGACAGATCTTGAATGATAGTAGTTTCACGTTAGTTTTCTTATCCGAAGCCCCAATCTCCAAAAATAGCAGACTTATGAGAAATTAATAACAGGCTTATCTGTAGTAGTATTTTTCTCTGTGAAATATGGTGATGGTTGGGTTGCTGGAAAAACATGTTCAAACTCGTTTTGATCAGTGATAGCAGCCTTTTCTTTCACCTGCAAGTTGTAAATACTCTAATACCAAAAAAGCAACTTTAGGAGGGGAGGTATAACCAGTTGCTGAATTAAATACTGACAGAAGAGGCAAGATTTATATAAATGTTTTGTATAATGAAAGTTTAAAATATAGTGTTTGAAAAGCTGTTACCAGAGTTAACTGAAGCCGATGTCCTTTAATTGCTGTTGTAACTGGTGCAGTTCCTCTAGCTGAGCAGAAGCACACACCTGCTTGAGCTGGACTTAGGGAAGTACTCTGAGGCTGAAGTTAAAGCCTCTGTTCCTGAATGGTGTGGAGCTTCTGTCTCTAACTCTGAATTGTCACTTCTGTGTCTGGCACTTTAAAAAAGAATTTCTGGCTGTCTTTAATTAGTTGAACTGGAAACTGTATCACACTTTGAATTTTCCATTAGAAGGTTCACAAGTGAAGAAGCTGTTGCATAAAGATGACAAAATATAAGGAACTGCTCTAATTTTTATTAAATAGTGTAAATGTACAAATAAGCAATAATTGACAATTTCTGTTTTTCTGAGATGTATTATGATTCCTTTCCCTGATACAAATTGTGCTCATCATGAAAGTGCCTTTCCTCATCTGTGTTAACTACACAGAATTTCTAAATTGTGGAGGGCTAGCCTCTTTCTGTAACTCATGTCACTTTTTCTGTATTCTGCAGGATCAAACCCCTTCTCCTAACGTTCCTCGCGTTCCTGTTTCTGTCCCGGGCCCTGGTGTGGGTGCCCAGGCTCCCAACGTCTCCATGGCAGGTAACCACAGCAACCCACCTTATCTCAGCAACCAGCAGCAGGCAGCAGTGATGAAGCAACACCAAATGCTGATGGACCAGCAGAAGCAGAGGGAGCAGCAACAAAAGCACTTGCTCATGGAGCAACAGAAGCAGCAATTCCTAATGGAGCAGAGACAGCAACATATTCTGGCTGAGCAGGTGAGAGGGGCCGGTGGTCTCCTAGCTAATGGCTTTTTTGATCACTTAGAGACTTGAATTAAAATTGGGGGCTAGGTTGAGGTGACAGAAAAGCCCTTTCAGTTCTCGCTCCAGTGTAGATAATAACATAAGAATGTACTTGGCAGTGTTTTAAAGAAAATTAGGTGAACATGGGTAAAAATATTTGATGTTTGGGTTAAAATACAATTTGGGCTAAGGGAATATTGTGGTGGAAATAGTACTTATGTTGATAAATATACTGTCAAAGACTGAAGACAAAGAATGCCCAAATCTTCAAGGAAATATTATTTTTTGTATGATTTCTGTGATCTATAAATAAGTCCAATACTTCTTAGGAAATTACTCAGTTTTTGATGCCTTATATGTTAATAGCAAATGTAAAAAATGACTCGTCATTACTCTCCCAAAATGTTAATAACCAGGAGCTCTTTGAAAGAAGATGGGGAGAAAGGAAATATGGTGTGTTGGCATCCTGCTTGTACTCCTGCACCACTGCTGAATGGCAGTTGTTAGAGCTGTAGCTCAGTCGGTTTCCTTAGCTAGGAAATGGACCTAACACAGGTCAGAGCTCTCTGATCAGTGGGGTGGTATGTTAACAGGATGATAAGTGGCGTATCTCAAACAGTTTTTCCCTAGGTATTTGCTGCTGCTTAGCCAGCACATGTTGCTGTAGTAAATATCAGTATTACGAAAATATTTAATCCTGTCCTAGTTGTGGTAACGACAACTAACTTCTACAGCTTGCATCTTTGTGTAGTGGTAGTGAGACTCTGATCCCAAATAAGGAGCGGCTTTGCTTTGGAGCTGAACAGACTTGGATATTGAGTTTGCCACATTTCCCGGCCTTGTGCTGCCCAGTCAAGCTAGATCTTGTTGGCATTCCGATTGGATACGTATTTCTTTGGATGCACATGATACTGGATGTAGTTTTACAAAAAGATTTCTGAATCAGTTGATCTCTATTTTGCAGGAGAATTACAGCTTCAGGTAGATTTGGTGCTGTTCCCTGCTACTCTAAAGCTTTTGTTTCTTTGCATGTGGTATTCTGCATCTTTGGGTTTTGGTTTTTTTGTTTTTTTTTTTTTGGCTTTGTTTCTGTCTTCCTTTTCTTTCCCTGAGCCAGATTTTGCAGCTCTTGGTTTCTCTCAGAACTATGGCATCTCTCCTTGGCTTCTGTGGTCAACCTCTTTCAGGTTTGGCTGGTCCTACAAGTAGCAGGTCCTTTCTGTCAAGCAGCCTGCCCTCATCATTCCTCTGCGTGTCTCAACAGCTTCTGAGTTGCAGACTTTTCAGAAGGGTGGTAGTAACCTGCATCTGCCCATTTGCTACATTGCACTAGTCTCTTCTTTAAAGACTTGTGTCTTTACCACAGTACTCTTGGAAGGCAATTTCTGTCCCCTTCTGTGCCCTGTGCAACTTTAGATAAGTAGGTACTTGTGCATTGTATCTCTGCTCGGTTATCTCAGAATTTCAGTCTGGTGGAAGATAACTGTAGGAGAAGAGCCAGAAATGCTGTGCCTGCTATGTTTCATATTATAAAAGCAGCTTGTTGGCTCTTTACGCTGTCAGGGTCTCTGTGCGTGTACGTATGTTCTCGACATTCCCCTCAAGGCTTTAAATTTAATTTTCCTCAAAAGTTTCCTAATAGAAAATGTGCTTATTTTATTTTTCCAAATGTTTTTATCACAGAGTAGATATGGGTTCAATGTGCTTTTTAAAAGGCAAGGTTGTTTTGAATCATTGGTAGAGTTTGTTTCAATTGATCGGTGCATTGTTAAGAAAACAGTTTTGAACAGTGAAACAAAACTTTTATAGCTTCTGTTAGAAACTTAGCTCTGCGGTTTTCCATAATCTTCTAGGAAAACCTGTGGAATATAAGGATTTGCATATAGTTTTCTCATTATTTAAAACAAGGGCAAGAAAATATTTACATGTTCAGTTTTTACTTTTTCAACATTGTTGATATTTATGATTTTAGTTTCTAAAGAGAGGTCTGAAACAAATTGATCTGGGAGTAAAGAGCAAAAACTTATGTGTGAATTTTGTTTATACACACTCACTTTTGCTCTTTTTATACCTGTTAGTGTCTTCAGAGCATTGCTAAAAATGCCTGTTGATCATGTTACTGATTAAGAGACCAACATCTCAGATTTTCAATGTTTTAAAGGCTTCGGACATGCATTGCAGTAACTCCTGAGATGTGTGCTGTTGTCCCGTTGTCTCTGAGTTCCTGGTCTTGTCACTCATCAGAACAAACTGACTGCGTTTGAACCTTGAGAGCAAGGGTCTGCCGTGACCTTAAGGCTGCAGAAGCACCTTTCATCACCAGCTCCACATATAAATATGCAGATAGGTTGGTTTTATCCAGGATAGTCACCCTTAGGAAAAGCTTGACTTGGTTTCTAATTATCTCGCTTTGACCCTTTCCTAGGAGAAACAGCGGCAACAGCAGGAGCAACAGCTGCAGCGGCATCTGACTCGACCACCTCCCCAGTACCAGGATCAGCCGCAGAATCCGTACCAGCAGCAGGTTGGACAGTTCACTGGTAAGTAAACATGGCAATTGAAATAATGACAGAAAAAATATCAAGAGTGAAAAACAAATCTTCTCATTTCCTGAATTGGATAGCTTTTAATTAATTTATTCCATCTTCCGACGTCACTGTATCTTAAAACTTTTAGACCTGTGCTGTGATACTGTTGCAAATTAACAACTTCCTCTGTCCCAGATATCTGGGACAGCTTAAGTTTGTGATTCTTACTATTGATTTGGAAATGGATAAAATTCTTAAGTACCTTCACTGTCCTAAAGACCTTTTTATACTACCATTTCCCTTTACAGGTTGTAAATTTTCCTTAACTTTCATGTATTTGTGTGATATTAGGATTCAGGCTTCAGAAAAAAAAAACAAAACAACAAACTAACATCACTACTGCTTGTATCTATCACAGGCCCTTACTAAAGAAAAGTAAGAGATGTATTATTTCTCTCATCTACTAGGATGAGTTTTAAATTCTCTATTATTTTTATCCCTGCTACCTTCAGAAGGGAATGCAATTTGAATTCTCTTTATTACATATTAGTGTCCTACATGAATTTTTTTGTAGGAGAAGCAGCTCGATATGTCTTCGGTGTATTAACACTGATAAATAAAAGATGTTCATACTGTTTAAGCTGCAATAGCTTCTTCAATGTGGAAGAACTAGAGAACAGTAAAAACTCATCTCCTTACCAGAAAAATTCTTACTTAAAAGGGCATCAAGAAGCCACTTGTCTTTTTTTCATAAACCTAAAGTACAAAAAAGTGCTTATTCCCTTCATTTTGTTTCCTTACTTTCTATGTTCCCACAGAAATAATTACTGAAGGAAAAAGATGCAAATAGAAATGTGATATACTCCTCCTGACGGCGTTCGTGTCTTTGCAGTGTCTAGTAGGGCTATGACTGAGTTTTATTACCTGAAAAAACTTGGTAACAATACGAAAGGATTGTCTGTTAACTTAGTGATCAGTGACATCCTTCAAATGTTGCACTGAAACATTTTTTCCTCCTACTGCTTTTGTACAGAAATACAGTAGTACGCCTGTTAGAGTATGTTTTGCTATAATGAACATCAGTATTATTAAAACTATTTTTCCCTCGTTAGGATCATCGCAACTCTTTTTTTGTATCTTAAATCCTGGTATGTGTACTACCTCTTCATTGTACTGTTCCAGTAAAACTCACCCCCAAAACCGGTGTTTTTATTATATGTTTGGTTGATAATTAATTCAATATAACTTGAATTATATTTGAATAAAATTGTTTGAGTTAGAAGTTAATTTCCTCAGCTATCTGAAAATATGAAAAAATTCTGCAGCTTGCTTTTTGGTTTGAAAGTAGAGAAAGTACCAACGTAGGCAGGTTTCCCTTGCTTGACTGTAAGAAGTGGGGGGATTCTATGCATTACACTTCACAGTGCTTTTCTGTTTGGTTTTTTGTTGTTGTTTTCTTTAAGTTGGGGACTCTTTCTTCTACAGGAAGAAACTTTTTTACTCAAAATTTACAAGAACAAAGGATTTTTTTTGGTTTGCTGAGAAGACTTACTTTGCAAGTCGTCTTGCCTGGTTATTAGCATTGTATATTAACACAGTGAATATTTAATTGTGGAAATCCTAAAGATACTTGACAAAAATTTCTGAAAGTTATATAAAACAGAAGAAATTTCTGGAACTATGAAAACACAGAACTGGAAACCATGTAGTTGTACAATATGAGATAAACAGTTTATGCACAGAATAACTGACAACGTGTGTGTGCAGTAACTGGTGTTTTTTAACAGTCTAGCAAATTGTGCATACACTTCAAAGTACGTGTGTATAACTTTGTTCACAAAGAAATATCAGAGTCCTGCCTTTGAAGTCTAATATTGTTTTAAATTGATGGTGCTAAACTCTTAGAAGTGGTATTCAGATTTTTTAGAACATTGGGATATCTGTGTTTGAGATCAAGGTGGAGGTGCTAACTGGAGCAACGGTTGACACTCTTTAATTAAAGTACTGCTGGCGAGCATGTGCTAGTTGCATAGGTTGGTTTATAGAAAGGCAGCTGCACCTCCTTTCTAGATTACAGTATCCACAAGCCTAACTTGGCTTTTGGCTCTGGTTGAACTGAGGTATTTAATGTACAAAATATTTATTTGTATTTCAGGGTCATCTTCAGCCATGCCTGGGGTCAGTAATTTAGGACAGTCCAGCTCCAGTAGTCCACGGATGTTTCCTCAGACCCAGAATATGATTCAGATGGGACCTGGACACAGTTCTGTTCCTCCGCTCCAGTCGGGCTCCGGTCAGCAGGATCGGGGGGTGACTCAGTATACCAATATGCAAAACATTCAGCGAGGTGGAATATACAACTTGGCGTCTGGTATGACGCAGATGGTTCCCCAGCACGCAACGCAAAGTGCCAACGGACAGCCACCGATGCAGAGACAAGGCAGCTTGGGCCAGGGCGCTGCTGTGCCCGCTGGGTACGGGCAGAACACCTTAGCAAACTCAAGTATTTCTCAGCAGCACAACAAAGGTGCGCTGAATCCAACCTTATCAAAGCCACAGATGGCAAGAGTACCAGCTGCTATGGGGGCTCAAAATCCATCTTGGCAACACCAAGGTATCCCTAATATTAACAACCAGACACAAGCAAACAGTGGCTTAGGACCATTTACTGCCAGCTCCTCTTTCCACATGCAGACTCATCTAAAGATGGCCAACCAACAGTTTGCCCAAGGAATGCCTCAGGTAAGCCTCAGCACCAGCAGACCGATGACCTCTATGAATGCTGCCGTCTCTGGGCAGATGTTGTCGTCATCTTTAGGTGCGCAGCAGCGGACAAACCCACCTACGCAACAGCAGGTACCCTCACAGCAAGTCTTGCCTGGCATCAACCAGACTGTTCCGGATCTGAATGCTTTCAACCAGAATCCAAATCAGCAAATGCCCAACAGAGGCAATCTGCACTGTAGTCAAGGGTACCCTGTGAGGACAACCAGTCAGGAGCTGCCTTTTGCCTACAGTGGCCAGTCTGGCAATAATGGACTTCAGAACTTAACTGGTGACACAGATCTGATAGACTCTTTGCTGAAAAACAGGACTTCAGAGGAGTGGATGAATGATTTGGATGAGTTGCTAGGAACACATTAAAATGGGGCCAGGGGTGGGGGTTCTACTTTTTTAATTATTTCATGAAATGTAAACAACACTTGGACCAAAAAACCTGTGGCATTGAGGAGACTTGCAGGCATTAGAGGTAAATGGTTGGGAAAGGGACTGGAGCTGCTTCTCAATGAGTGTTGATACGTGGAGGTGGCGCACCGTGCAGGTCTGCAGGAGCAGTGCGCTTTGTCTTGGTGTCTTGAGGGAGTCGCACACTTGAACAGGTCAAAAAACATTGTGCGCGTCCTAGCCAGCCTTTCATAAATCTCACTTGCAGTGTTCTAAAATTAATTTTTTTAATTATTTAAAAATAAAACAAAATTCCGCAGAAATAGTGCAGAAAGAAAGAAAATAGTTGCACAAATGGTGTTTAGGCTTAGTCTCCTGCAGCTATTACTTGCGATCATTATTTGTTCATAGCTTGACATGCTGTTATAGTACTGTCCATCAAACTTCTGACTTTTTATTTGAGAAGAGGCTCTATGCACCTGAGTACGCTTGTAAAATGGTTTGAATTGTTTCTTTTCCCCATTGCTGAAGCATGTGCCTGTACTCTCAGTAAGCAAGTGATATTTCACAGTAAATATTTCTAGATGCTGGTGACAGATGAAAGAAAGTATTAAAACCTGGCCAGTTAGTCTAGGTAGTCATCTTAATAGATTGTAGTCTTTTAAGCTGCAGTTTGCACTCTGTTGTAGAGAGGCACAGTTCTTGGCTTATACCTTGCTGTGTTTAAAGGGGGAATTTCTTATGGGAGAACTTTTAAACTATAGTAGATTTAACGTGAATTGTAAAGCCATTTACTTTGCACCTGTTTCTTCATAACTTATTTCCAAAGGTAGTTGTATTTAAATGAAGGCTTTGCTTCATGACAGCTCATCTAGTTTTCTTTGTTGTAAAAAGTAAAACTAACTTCTGAGATTGGTTCATTCCCCAAAGTTAGCAGTGATGCAATGAGCACAAGACTTTGCCGCTTCAGGATAAAAATGAGGAAAAAATAATTTAACTGAGAGGTGGAAAGTCCTTATCAGCAATAATAGCACAGGCAGCCTGGGAGAATACTTGTATCAGGGTTGCTCCAATATGGAAGTCTCCCCCTTTAAATACCCTTTTTTTTTTTTTTTTTTTTTTTTTTTTTTTTTT
>WHYT01014469.1:116340-156635 GCA_009806455.1 Tetrax tetrax | reverse complement strand
TTTGATAATCTTTCTATAGACTGGTGGATTTACTTCTTGAATATTCCTTGAAGCAGATGCTGTTTCTTCAGCTCAGCCCAGGGAGACCTTTTATCCGTATGTTGGGGTCAGTCCCAGAAAGGACAAAAACCACAGTGGGAACAGTGAGTGTTCCAAAGTCCTTACTTTCTACCAAAAAAAAAATCCCTTATCCACCAACAAACCACCTTGCCTTAACCTTTATTTTAAAATGAAAATAAAATTGAAAGCTTTTGTTTTAAATGCACAAATACCTCTTCCCTTTCTAAATCCACTTATTTGGAAAACTCCTTTAAATTTGTAACCAAACCCAGCATTGTGATTTAAAAGCAATTTCCTTCAGCATGGACTGGCTGCTTCAGGAGTTTTCTGCACTGCAGAGATGCGTGAGAGGGTTTTTTCCAGAGTGGGTGAAGGGAAGTGAAGGATAACGTTGATTTCAAAGAAGGAAAATATTTTACTGTCTCTGCAGCTCCTTTATGAGACAATTTGCACTTTTAAAAACTGCTTTTTAACACTAATACTTTAACCCTTTCCAAATATGCATGGAACATGGTTTGTCCAGCAAGCTTACCTAGTGTGGATGAATTACGCTCTGTTGAACAGATTTGATACTGTATCATGTTGAACTGTTGGTGAAAGACGTGCATTGATCAGTGGATCCCACCCTTGAATAGTGGATAAAACTTCACTGAAGCAGACCTAATCCTTCGTAGAGGTTTTGAAGATTGTCTTTGGATGGGAAGACGAAGGTGTTAGTGACTTTGGTTGTTGACACTTCTGGTATTTTCTAGAATAAGTAGTTGAGATGCAAATAACTGATGCTAACTTTTCTTATACTGGCAATCTAAGGAAAGAGCTAGTGAGTTTGGTTTACTGTTAAGTTAAACCAAAAACTGGTCCAAGGTAAGTGTCATTAGAAGAGTATAGATATAAACTAGCGATGGCAGGGGAAGGAGTGTTTGCTGTATTTTTATTTTTAAGGGTTAACTTTGCACCAGTGTGCCTTCCCTTCCTGTTGGGACCTCATAATTCCAAGTGACATCCTTCGATGTCACTAGTTTTTCTTCCCCCTTACAAACACTTGAGAGAAATAACAGGGTAGTAGGATTCAGCTTTTCTTTCTTCCCTGTTTAGGTTGTGGTGAAATCTGCTACGTTTTCCAGTAGATTTTGCACACAGACTTTATTCTGAATAAGTCAAAATACAATCCATCCAGTTGTGATTTCTTAATTGGAGGAAAATAACATCTGCTGTTTGCATTAGTGCTACCAAAAAGGCAATCCAGCTAAATGTCCAGGAAAATGCAGATGCACGCTTTCCTCCACTGTTTCTGGAAGTAAGGTGGATATTGCCCTGCTTGACCAGAGGGTTTGTTCAGGAAGGTATCTAATTTGGTGACAGGGCCTTTTCATGGTACTGTTGAAGTAAAATTAAGTGTAATTCTAGGCAAACTGGCTTACAATGCCCGTCGGTCTTCATATGTGAACAGGATCCAAACAGCATTGAACCTGATAGAAAAAACCAGCTCTCGCTTCTGGCTTTGGTCCCTGTCCACGCAATGGGATCAGGCCGTTGGAAATACGGTGTCACTGTAACAAAAGTGAAACAGTTCAATGGAAATGAAAACACGGTTTAGATGTACATAGGTGCATGGGTGGGGCTGGGCTTTGCCTTTATGCCCTGTAACATGTAGCTGTCAATATATGCACTTGGGCTTTCCATTTGCTGCAGCTTCAGAGCAATAAAATGTATCTCCCCTGAACTGTACCTAGCCAGCCGCCCATGGCTTTATTTATAAACTGCGGTTTTGGTTAGGTGGGAAAGGTGAGAGTGTCACTGTGCAACATCCACTGCCTTCCAAAAACCACGATTCAATTGAAAAGGGTGCTCAAAATTTTGTTATACACATTTCCTTTGTGTAAATAAATGTTTACAATTTTATATTAAAGATTTGAATAAGAGTTAGATCTTCTGACTGTATATTTTTTACTTTTTATAGATTTTAAAACTATAATTCTTTATATATGTGTTTGGGGGGTATTATGGTAAGTTTTATGCTTGTAAATGGAGAACAGTTGAATTTGATGCTAACCTTTATGAATTTTTGTCATTGAAATGTATAAAGAGTCCATTATTCCCCTTATTCTTTTACTACAATTACTGGTGCACACCAAAAAGAAATCCTTCACTTCTGTTTTATCATTATAAAATAAATATTTTGCTAGTGTATTAAACATACATGGTCTGACTTTATACATTTGTATGAGCTGAGCAGTGTTCAGCGTTGTTCCTGGTGAGATGGTTCCCTTCATCCCAACACACGATTTTGCTCAGCCTGTTACTGAGGCTCAGGTTCTTCTCCTGTGTCTTACCAACTCTTACGGGTTCAGAAAGTCCATTTAAATGGGCCAGAACTGGATAAAGAGACCTGAGAAAAATTTCCTTTGAAAACAAGGCTTTATGCTACGCTCACTGTTTCTGAACTTTTGTTTTAATGCAGTTGTAGGCCTTAAGGTAGGAATTAAGACTGCAGAGGTTGTTGTTACTGGTGAAAAAGATGTTAAGAACTAGTGAGACCTCACGTGTGCAAAATTGCAGAATTCCAAAAATATGCTCAGATTCCTCAAAGTAACAAGCCTTGGAGATTCAAACTGGTTTCCTTGAGACTTGTAAAAAGACAAAGGTGATGTTTGCTTGACATGGGCAGATGACAGAAAAAACCAAACGGAGAAGTGAGGAGGAATATGTACTGCAAGCATGAGTTAATGTTTCTGACAAGGAACAACATACTGGCAGCAGGTTGTGTGAAGAGTTTGGCTTGAAGCTGGCAAGATCCCTAAGCCACTGCGTAGAGCTGGTGAGTTGAAGAAACTGGAAAATAGTGGCAGAACTGGTCTTCCAGACCCTGCGGGATTGTTGAGCCTCTGAGATGGACACCTACAGGTACGTTGGTTAGGAGAGGAGTCAAGCCACGATTTGTGGCTCCACCAGTGCCCAGAGGAGCCTGCCTTTAGTGCCGTGTGCTTGGATGTTAGTGTGTTCTTGTTGACAAGTTACTACTTGACGAATTACTCTGAACATTTCAAAGCACTTCTCTTAGTGAATCGTACCACTTGCAGCAGACCCAAGAATTCAGGTATTATGTAGTATTTCCTGTTTGTCAAATGTGCCTTTTAACTGATCGTATCTAGTCTTAAGTTCTAAATTAGTATTTCTGATCTCTCCAACCACAGATTAGCAGCAGCGATAAAGAAGAATTTGCAAAGTGTGACACGTGCGTTTCTTGCTAAGACTGCGTTTGTTTTACACGTTACTGTAATTTCAAGCACCCCAAGCTGTTGTGTTTAAGGCCCCAGCTCGGACCCTTTGGGTTTCCTCACAAAGTGCATCCTGACTTGTCTGAGGATATTTTGAGTTTATTCCTACTCTGCAAGTCTTGAGTTGTGTTCAGGGGGAGGAGGGGACCTGTAGCTTCAGAAGCTTATAAAGAATCAAATGTAATAATAAGTAACAATACCAGGCCGAGCCACTTCTAGCCTGTGGGGAACTGTGAAGTTATTACTTTATTAACTTTTGCTTTATTGTCCCATTAAAAGTGCTGCGTTGTACTTAATGTTGAGTAAAACAGAAATTTCCCAGACTGTTCCCCGTTGAAGTGATCTGCACATGCATGTTTTTCAACCAAAGATTTTAAGGAGTCAGTGGTGATCAACCTCTGCTCAGAAACTGTTGTGGTTTTGGTTGGTTGGTTGGTTGTTTTTCCCCTTGATGTTAGTGTTTTTCCTGAGGCTGATGTAGCTCTGTAATGGATTTGCTTTCTAAAGCCTGAGTTGTTTGGTGAAATGGTGTAAAAGCAGGTTCCTGGTGACACTTCCCCTCTGACTTTTACATTAGACACCCTAGATGAAATCTTGGGTCACTAATAGATTTATTAAGGTTAATTGTTTTATTTCTGGGTCTGCTAGCAGCTTAGTGGATCTAAAGTCACATCATATGAGTGATTTGCAGAGAAAGGGAGTGGTTTCACTGTTCTCCATGCATATTTTTTTTTTTTAGTGTACAACTGTATATTTGGATTGGTTAACTTAAGTTTTCAACTTGATAAGCTGTCAGGATGGGGTTGTGAGGTGATGAAGAGCCAAACAAGAACAAACTTGCTACATCCCACTTAGGAGAAACTGTCGATCTGGTCACTTTTTGTTGGTATTTAGCACAAATTCTGTGCTGAGGTTTTGTGTGTGACTGTACAGAGAGAAATGCAATAGCTCAACCATATCTTGTCCCCTCTGCTCATCAGAATTAAGGGGAAAACCTCAGCTGATAATGAATGAGATTTCCCCCCCCTTTTTTTTTTGTTTTAAAAAGTTAATAGTCTTATCTATTATAGATATCTTGTGTTTTGGAGTGACTTTAGAGCCTTTTGAAGTGATGCATATTTTTACCTTTGTGGACTGGAGAGAAAAGTTATTCAGGGCTAAAATAGTGATGTTTTTCAAGCTTTGCATTTCACGGTTACTGTTCTGATATCATTGTAATGTTTCTGAGGGTCTGCATGTTTCTACATCCTATGTTGCCTTCCATTCAGAACTGAAAACTTATTTTGCGTGTCAGCCAGGAAGAGGTTTGTACTGCAGATTTAGAAACACCAGAAAAGTACAAAAAGTGACCGAGCACTAGAAAAGGATCGTACTCTTATTTGGTAAATCTACGGTATTGATTAATAGGATAAAATATCTTAATCCTTTTTTAAAATGTCAGAATCCAGTCACAGAATTAAGTTATTCCAACTGAAGTCTAGAAAATCTTTAATGTGATCAACTGCACTACTTGGACTAAGAGCAGGAGGTCAAATCATTAATTTCTTAATAAGTTTTACAACCTCACACATAATTTAGATGCTTTAGAGCTGATTAAAACCAGCAATAAAAGGGCTGGAAAAATTCCCATCATTTTTCAGTTGCCAGCACAACATAACTGACTCATGCGATGAAAATCTGTAAATATAATTGCAAGGATTTCACAGCTTGTGCATGCAAAACTTTTGCTGTGACATGCTTCAGCAGAAGGCATTTTGTCTGGAATTGACATTTTCTGATGGCTGGCTGCTCTGGAAAATTGTGTGGCGTGGGGAGAGTTAATGTGTGGTGAGGAAACACGTGTTGCTGTGTTGCTCAGAGCAATAAGGCGGCTCTGTGGCAGAGCCTGCAGCAGTGGGAGGGTGGGAGAGGGCTGGAGAGCAGCTGTGCTCACACCTGGATGGGCTTTTTTGGTCCACAGTCAGCACCATGAGAAATCAGGTAGACCTGCTGGCCACTGTCACCGTTTTGGGAGTCCTGGAGCAAGGTAAATGTCCTTTACATCATGCTGGGTAGTATTAAGACAATTGTATTGAACTTTGTGGAATTTGGTTTTGCTTGGAGTCTCCATGGAATGAAAGTTGCTGTTTTCCAACATAGTAAAATGGTGTTTGTCCCTTGGCAGTGGAAGTGTCATGCCTCGGGAGGTTCATGATTTAATAGGGACTGAAATGCTTTGCAAACCTCAAAGCCAGCATTCTAGAAATAAATGAAATTTTAAGTTTTACTTTGAAACTTAATTTCAACAATCAAATGTCTTTAAAACATTTTCTGTTATTTGAATTTTAACAGGTATTTTGTAACTTAGAGTGGCTGGAGGTGGCCAAAATGAAGGCAGGCAGATGAAGAGGTCATTCTGCAAACATACACTGTATGTCTGTGGGAAAGAGCATCGCGTGTGCGTGCGTTTCCCCTCCGTGACCAATGTCGTTATGTTTTTCATACAGCTTAGCTGCACGGGGCGGATGACAAAATGAGTTGACAGCACCACAGTAATTTGGAAACTGGTGCCAGCTCTTCTGGTCAGAAATAGCCACAGATGTCTTCAAGGAAACTCAGTGACTTCTCATAATTTAAGCAGCGCCGTTTGGTTCCGACTCTTTAGAAAGAAGCAGGAGTGTTGCCGAGCTCCGTCTGCCTCTTGTGTTTAACTGTGGGCCCTTTGGGCAAAGTTCTCTCACCCCTGGGCTTCAGGAGGGAGATGCTCCCTCTGCCTCCGGTGTGGACAGAGCCCCCGTTTTACCAAAATCTTCACACCTCTGTGAGGGAAGGTTGGTTTGTGTGTGGGGTGGTGTTTTTATTTATTACTGAATTAATTCACCGCAGAGCTATCGCGCCTCTGCGTACGAATGGATGCGAATCTTTGAACAGGCTGATGTGTTTTTAGCCATCGGATGATAAATCTTTTAATATAAGCGTTATTTAAAGCACAAATACTTGAATAGAACTAAAGATTTCTGAATTACTGGTAGTTTCCCTCAAGCCATTTACAGAGAAATATCAGCAACTACAAATGGAATATACTTCAGTCTTACTTATTTTTTTTTATGATTATTAAACCAAGTGGGGATGGAGGGAGCATTTAGTGAGCAAAGAGAAGACACGAAGAAAACTTGAAATTGAGTTACGGAAATGTTGCTAAGCTCTTTCCATTGAGAAACCCTCAGTGGCAAATTCCTAGATAGCAACTCTGTCTCAAATGTATTTGTTTTATGAGAACTTCAAGAATTTTTCAAAGATTGTAGCCTTGGGCATTCTGCTTTCATGCTATGCAAACCACACATAGGTGTGAGGTCAGCAGATACGTAGCGAGCGTTGGCACCCTCTTACCTGTGTTGGATCAGACAAAATAGTCTCGTTTCATGATCTCTGCATGGGAAACCAATACTGTGTGTTCCCTTTCTCTCCAGTAGTAAGAAATGTGTGTTAACGTCACCTTGATTCAGAGCTGTGCCCTAGCTTCTCTTGCACATTGTGGAAGGACGTTCTGTAGGTGAGTTACAGACCCGAGGTTCATTTTGGGAAGGCAGAGCACCGCAGCGCTGGTGTGCACTCTACGGGCAAATACCCTTCCGTCACATCCCGATGTAGGAGACACAATTTAATGGCTGAGCTTAGTTCACGATTGGTTGATTTTTATTTTCTTCTTAATTTTCTGGGAGCCTGTGATTTTCACATTCTTTCTGTCCCCTTTTTTATTTAGTTATGCTCAGTTTAGCAAGGCTCTGAGCTTGGTGCTCTACAGATACCTGCCCCTGCCCTGTGTTGGATGCTGTCCCGGAGAGCAGAACAATGCTACCACAATTATTTCCCCCCCACCCCTGTTTTTTATGACTTCAAAGGAAATAAAGCTTACACAATGTCATTATCTGTCAGACCCCACGGAAGTTGTTTGCAGGTTTACACAAATGTGGCAGATATTGGCTGTAATACGATTTGACGAGTTTGTTGACATAATCAAATAGAGACTGAAGGTCTGGCTGATGCTTTCACTGGGGTACGAAGTGCGGGGAGAGCTCAGCCCCTAGCAGCCATATGAGAATCCACACAGCTGTTTAACCTCCAGACATGAGTCTCAAAAAACTAGTTTGAAAAGTTCTGCAGAGTGGATTGAACTATTTTCCCTAAAAGTCTGTGCTAAGAGGGTTTGTGCAATGTGGGTTATTGCGGGTGGGTTTTTTTTTTGTTGTTGGGTTTTTGTTTTTTTTTTTTTAACACCTCATTCTGAGAAGTGCTTTTGGAGGGTGGTTCTGCATCCTTAATGCCTCACCCCTAGAACAGGTTTGGAGGACAGCTAGCCATCCTCCAGAAGGCTCTCGCTCCTCTTGGGTGGTCTTTTTCTGTATCATCCATCCCTAAGCGTAAGGGGTCTGTTGCAGGACTTCTCTGAATCTCTACCCCTGTATACAAGCAAGATGTTAAGGGTAGAGTTGATGAAGAGGTTGGGTCTGAAATTATTCTTACCATGCCCATCAGCCAGAAGAATGCTACGTTAGGAACAGTGCAGATGGCACAAAGCAGGATAAGATCGTTGCCCAGTGTGTTCAGGCGTATGCCACAAGCCAGAGCTGCCCGCGATGCAGGAACTTTTAGCTCGGTCCGTTTCTTAAGAGGTGGCTGGGATGAGACCGTGAGAGCACTAATCCGTTGCGTAGGAGAGATGTGCTTATCTGATGAGAAGAGACGGTAACCGGTGGGTCACGCTTTCCTCATCGTCTCCCCAGAGCTCTGCCAGCTGCTGCTGAACTGCCAGCTGCTGCTGAACTGCCCGCTGCGCGTTACTGCAGACCTTGCTGCCTTCACGGGGGGGATGCTGTGCTGCGTCCTGTCAGGTCTCGGGGGCAGGACGATGTCCTCACCCTCGACCATCATCGTGCTGCTACATGCAACCTGAGGGGCAAAAAGCAAACTTGTTCCTCCCCACCTTTCTCTCCCAGCACCTCTCGTTTAGGGCTGGGTCACTGGATGCACTGGGAGGCACTACAGCACGCGGATGTTTTCCTAAATGAATGTCTGTGAGTACTTAAATGGATAATAGGTTGTGTAATACACAGGTCACAGCATCACATTGTTTACATTTCTAATTCCCTTCTCTTCTGCGTAGGTTCTAATGCTTTCTGCAGGCACGCGTGGATCTGTGTTGTCTTTAATCTTGCAACATCTGTCCCTACTTTCCTTTCTCTCTCCTGCTGTTCTGCTTTTCTCTTCCTTGTTAGAATACGACAGCCCACGAGGCAGTCCTTGCAGCCTGGCTCCGTGTCTGTCTATTTGATGCTCTGGACCTTGCCAATCCAAGTTACTCGCTTAGCAGCATGCTGCCACAGCCACCAAAGTAATTGTTTTTATAATTTAGTTTTCTCTTATGTGAAAATTCTCATTTTTCAATACAGGCAGCAACGTAGCAGTGCACCTAAATATAAACACTTGAAACATCAGCAATCACCCGTGGGAGTAAGAGCTCTCATCAAATAGTGAAACAGTCCAAATCTTCCTGTTAACAAGTTTTCATCATTTTGAAATGACTTTCCGTGTCCTTTACAAATGTAAAGTACATGATCCCTTACAAGTGAGCAGATACTAAGTTAGTACCTGGCCCAAACTTGGCTCAGGCTGACAGCGTCACTGGCAGCCCATCTGCTTGAGCCTTGGGACCACCCTGCAGGAACGGAGAGGAGGAAATCATCACCCCCTTCCCCATTTCCTTCCATTGACGAGATTACGAGCATCTCTAATTGACTTAATGATATCCCAGTGCCTCACAGGTTGGATGCTGCTGCGCGCTGGGCGTGAGACTGTGCAAAGCGCCAGCCGGCACGTTGCCTTGGCACGTGTACTCTGCCAGGATAACCAAATCTGAGTTTAAAGTACAGGCAAGAAATAAACGGCACATTTATTCCACATTGTGTGTGACAGCCCTGGACTATGAACCAGACAATACCAGCTTTTCCTCTAACCTCTTGCTTGATCCCGAGCTAGGTAAGGCCTGGCTAAATAAAACGCTGCTGGACTGTTACCGTTCCTGTGTTCTTTTTTTAGCCTATTTTGCACTGCAGGTGATCTATGCCCGACGGAAGTACAAGATCTCCCCTCCAGAGACAACAGGGCACCCTGAATTTGAGCGGATCTTCAGAGCCCAGTAAGATTTTTGACTTTTTTCAGGTGACTCCATCTAGATATGACTTGAGTCAAATGTCACTACCAGGAAAGACTGAAGTCATCCTTAAGTCACCTTTCGCTTATTGCTACTGATACTAGATTTTATTTATTTTTTTTTTTAATGCTTTGTGTGCAGAAGTCTGAGTTTCGATTTGGAGCATTTTGCTCTGGCTGGAGTGTTTCTGCCGATCCAGGATAATCCTCCTGGCATGAGGAGAGGCAGCCAAATTACAAATCAGTGGCTGTGTGGAAGAGGTGCTGAGCGTTAATACATTACAATAATTAATTCCAAAGTGTGAGAGCAGCTGAAGTTCTATCAATAACCTAACATTTGCTTTTAAGTTTTTGCTATTGGATTGAGACAAAGGGCCTTGCTGGCAGAACCAGCTACAAGGACGTTTTTATTTTTTCCTTTTTTTAAGGCATTGTACTGTGAAAGTTGGCACTCGCGGGCCCATGCTGAGGGCTGGTTCTTTTTGCTCTATTCCTATGGAGAGAGCAACACTGGAGCTAAACTGGAAACGCTGACAGATCCCTTGGGCTTCCAGCGAGCACCAGATTGTGTCTTTCATCTCGGTTGCTCTGTTTCGTAAGCCATTGAAAGGAATTGGCCAGAGCTGCTCTGAAGGGTAGGTCGAGCACGGCGCTAAACCCTGAACAAAGCAGCTGCGTTTCCTCGCCAGCGCGCAGGAAACATTTGTGGAGGGACAGAAACACCCGCTCCGCTCCTGCAGCACAGCGAAAGGCCAGCTTGCACGGGAGGCATCGGCCTTTGCTGGCTGGGCAGCTCTCGATGAGGTTTTTGATTAAATACCGGGCTGTGCGCTAACCGAGACGTGCTGCGGCCTGCCGCGTGCCGGGGAGGCCTCCGCTGTGTTCTGTGGAGAAAGCACCCTCAGCAAACTTGGGTTTGAAAAGGTGTTTCTTCCTTGCGGTTTTTTTTTCCCCCGCTCCTTTATTCTTTTCCCTGTGTAAAGGGGTATGAAAGTATAATTTGTTTTGATATATTAAAAAAAAAAACAGGGGAAGTAAGGTATTGATTTATTACTCACTTGTGGCAACCTGGCAGCCTCCCCTTGCCGAGGCTCGAACTGAATTTGCAGCGTAAGGTTCTTCAGACTTTTTCCAGCTCCCAAGCTGGCTCCATGCCCTGAGGCTTGGTAAATTTTTGGCCAAATTTAAGATTAAGTTGCTTAGGATGTGGTAAAATGTAGGAAAACCCAAGAAACAAAAGCATTGTCTTTAGTAGCACAGCTCCCGTCGTCCTTTCTTGCAGAAAAATCTGTATTTTTGTCACAAAAGGAAAAGGAAGGAAGAAAACCTGGCTGCAGGTCTGATCACCGTCTGCTGAATAAGATCTGGCAGAAGGCTCCTTCTTGGAGCACGACTTGTGTGACACCCAAATTGGGCTGTGCTTACCTAAGGGGAAGAGAAAGCTCCTTAAATAATGATAAAGAACACCCACCCATGCAGATTTTAAGCTGTAGCTGCACTGGATGTCTGTGAAGGTGCAGGGCCAAGGATGGAGCTTGTGGAGGGTCCAGCAGAGACAAATCTCCAGCTCGGACACGGCTCATCCTCACAGGGTCCATGTCAATGCTGATGAGGTGAACGCTGTGTGTTGTTTGGGTGATTTTCTTCTCTAAAATACAGATATTGGATGTCCTTGGTGGCAGAGAAGGCCCTTTCTCGCCAGCTGTAGGACAGCCATGACCCTTATTGGCACTTTGTTTGCTACGCTGTGTGTTTCCAGCTCACCTCTCTGCCCACCTCTCTGGCCTCTGACGTACGAGGATGTGGTTTTAACTCTGGTCTCTGGTTCTCACCAGGGCGAATTGCT
Source organism: Tetrax tetrax (assembly GCA_009806455.1). Classification (NCBI taxonomy): domain Eukaryota; kingdom Metazoa; phylum Chordata; class Aves; order Otidiformes; family Otididae; genus Tetrax; species Tetrax tetrax. Next base: position 145,262 of record WHYT01014469.1, on the reverse strand, counting down.
CAGAGTACTTCCCTCTCTTCATCTCGCTCCTCTGGGTTGCTGGAATCTTCTTCCATCAAGGTAAGGGGGATGGGGGGAACCCCAACCCAAGCCACACGCACAAACCAAAAAAAAACCTCCACTCCAATTGAAATCCCATTGGGACTCAGCCACATCCTCTCTGTACCTGGGAGGCTGTTACTTGGGGAAAGCAAAGTTCTTTGGCTGGATGGACCAGGGAGTGCCCCAGCTCTGGCATTTGTGAAGCTGCTGGCAGCAGCTGAGCCGGTCTCCTGCCCAGAGGAGAGGTTTGGTGGCATGGGCACCTTTGCCAGTGCCCTCCGGTCCCCCAGTGCTGCTTCTCCAAGAGAAGGTCAGGCTGGCGCGCGGTGCCAGGGCCGCAGCAAGCTGAAGCAGAGCTGCAACACGATACCCAAATCGCGACGTCAGAACGGGAAATCATAACCCGAAGAATCAGTCATCCACCGGCCATCCCGCACCAAGCGGGTTTGGGGATTCGGCTGCTGCCACGGGGAAGATGTGAGGAACACCATGGATGGGAGAATTGCAAATCCCAGTCCCAGGGCAATTTTGAGGGGCAGGGTTAATGCTTCACAAAAAGAGAAGGAAGAAAACCCATTTAAACTCTCAGAGCATATTAAAGCCGAGTCCCTCTGCGTTTGGTTCCTGTGGCCGTGCTTCATCTGCAGGGGAAGTGGGGCCGTGGGTGACTGAGCCGGGCTGCAGCTCTGGCAGTGGCCGGGGACCCCCAGCCCCATCAGGATTCATCTCCCCTCTCCCCTGCAGGTGTGGCCGCAGCGTGTGGGCTGCTGTACCTCTACACTCGCTTCAAGTACTTCCAGGGATACGCCGTGACTGCGAAGGAACGGTTCGTACCCAGCTGGGGCTGCGGGGACCCCAAACCCACCCAGGGAGGCTGGGGGGAGGATGTGGCCCTGGGCAGGTTTCCTTGCTGCGGGTGGGACTGAAGAAAGGTTGGCCTCACCTCCTTCTCTTCCCCTCATGCCCCACACATTCACAGGCCCACCAGCTCTTCCCCAGCACAGTTTTGGAGCAGGATGGGCGATGCCAAGCACCCAAGCACGCTTCGTGCCCTGGGTCGGGCTGGCGATGTCTGACGGTGTTTTCTCCCCGCGCAGGTTGGGACCGCTGTACGCCAGCGCCCGGCTGCTCTGGCTGCTGCTGGGGCTGGCGGTGGTCGGGCTCCTGGCACACTTCCTCCTGCTCCGCTCCTCCCCATGGACAACAGCCCTGGTGCAGCCCCTCCACCTGCTCGGCATCTGGTGAGCCAAGGAACCATGGAGGGGAGGGAGTCAGAGACTGAGTAGCACCCCAGCTCTGTGCTTACCTTTGAACGGAGGCGGATGCTTGCACTCCTCTGCTCACAAAGCTCCACTCTTCAGAGATAATTTCCCTTCTAGAAATGAAACGCTGCCCAGCCCCTGCTCCTGCTGCTGGGCTTCACTGCCCCGTTCGTAGCGCTGCCTGCTCTAACACCTCCAATGCCTTTGGCTCTACCGCACGGAGCAGATTGACCCCTGTACTGTCATCGCTCCCCACTACTGTTATAATGATCTATAGTGAAAGATCACACCATGGTTATACAAAAAATAAATTCCTTTTCTCAGCAGAACTCACCTGTGATTGTCAAAGGCGCTTGGGGGCTGGGGGTGAGAACATCTGAGGATGAGGGGCCTGGGTTGCATGGGAAAAGCTGCTGTGATTAAAACTACCTTAAAAGGCTGGGTTAACTTGTCTAAAACCATATGCAAATTTTGGGGGAAAAAAGCCTGACTCTAGTCCAAATGCTGGTGTCTGTGTGTGGCAGACTTGAATGATCTTGACTTGGCCTTGACTTCACTTATCACAGGCCCAGCAGGACTTTGCCCCCTCTCTCTGGGTTTCAACCTTGACTGCAAACTCAAGGCTCGCAGGGAGCTAAAGCAGGTGGCTCCTTGCTCAGTTGTATGTGGGTATAAAAAAACCCCCAATGTATGTTGTAAGAAAAACAACTGTTCCACACTTGCACCCTCAGGTGTATGGGTGCCCAGGTGCTTTCCTCACTCCCTGCTGAGGAAAGACCCAAGCAACCTTTCTTTTTTTTTTTTTTTATAACTGGTGAAGGTTCCTATGGTGCTGGGGCCAAAAAAATAAAATAAAAAAAAAAAATCAGTCATCCAAAAGGCTGCTCTGAGTGCTTTCCCCAGCATGAGCAATGCTTTGGGAGTATCAGTATTGGTGAGCACTGAGGAACGAGGCCATTTCAGGTTTAAGGGCTACAGCTGGTCCTGGGTCCCCACGGCTGCCCACCCATCCTGCGGAGGGGAAGGGGTGGGCAGAGCCAGAGCAAGTGCTTCCCTGCTGTAAGTGACACTCAGTGCTGCACCAAAGGTTTAAACTGTCCTTTTATTACAGTGCACATTATTTTATATATTTATATAGAGAGATGTACTTGAAAAAATCAAATGTATCCAATAATAAAAAATACAGCACATTAAAGTAGTATAATGCATTCCAGTGTATAGCTGAAGAGACATTGGGATTTACACTAATCCCTACTATTTTTGAACTGGGCTACTTCTGCTATTTTTTCTTCCCTCCCCCCCAAACTTCACATCAATCAATAACTGAAACAGTTATTTAAAAAGATGGTTTCTGCACTCAACCTCAAGGCATGAAGACACTGGAGACTTCACGGTGAGTTAAGGGGCTGTGTTCAATGCTGGCAGGCACAGTGTGGCATGTTTTATTTTTTTGTTTTCCCTGCCATACTCATAGCTCCAACCCCTTTGGATGCGTTCCTCCTCTGCCAAAGGAGGGTCAGTTTTCACCCTCACGTAATCCTCAGCTGTGGCCAGGACCTGGGTGAAGGCAAGGCAGACCTCCATCCCTGGCTGTCTCCATCCCAGCACCTCTGCAGGGTTAGTAGGCAGGACTCAACATGACCAAGCCCCTTCTCTGTCCCCAAACACAGCCAGAGATTGCCCTGTCCTGGGCTGAAGGTGCTTTTCGTCCCCACGCTTGCTAAAGCTCATCCCGACCCCAAACTGTCTCCCATGTCGGTGCGGCCCTCAGCCACGCACCCGCGAGGGGCTGAGGGAGCAAAGCCAGCCCCCTGCACAGGATAGTGTGGGGGTTTTTTTTTGCTTTTTGCTCTTCTTCTGGAGAAGACGACGTCCTGGCCCCGCAGTCTGGCAGCTGGTTTGCCAAGGGCTGTTGGCGTGTGCTGCCTCCCGGCAGCCGGGCCCGCGCCTCGCCGGCATGGCTGTCCTCGTGCCCGGGCAAGGCGCCGCGGGGAGGAGGGAGCGGGAGAGGAGGGAGCAGGACCAGGGATCCACGCGTGTGTCTACCCTTCCTCACATCAGTGTCACTCTGCTTTTTTGATAAAAATCTGGAAGGAGAGAGGGCCGGGATCAGCGAGAAGCGAGGGGAGGTGGTGGAGAGCCTGGGCCGAGGGCTGGGCAGGGCTGTCCCTCTGCGGCCAAAGCCCGGCTTACCTCGCTCAGGATGATCCACACCGGGGAGTCGGTCTGGATGGACAGCCGGATGGCCTCCAGCGGCCCGAAGGACGGGTCCACCTCGCCCTCCGCGACGCCCTTGGAGAAGGAGCCTGGCAGGGAGAGCACATGGGTGATGCAGGGACGTCCCCTGGCATCCAGCCCCGAGGGGCCCAGGGGCAGCCATGGCAGCCCCCTGTCCGCAGCCCCCCAACACAAGAGGTGGGCTGAAAATCAGCAGCATGGACAGCAATACAGTGCAAAATGCTACACTTAGGGGAACAAAAAATCAGCTAAACAAAACAAAATGGGGAGTATTTGGCTACACAGCACCGCTGTACAAAAGAGGGGCAGAGTGGCCTGGCGGTAGCACTGCGTCTCAGCAGGGAAACCAGGGCTTTACCATGCAGCAGCAGGTCCCTGTAGGCTGCAATTGCTTTTTCTTGCAAAGGACAGGACAAGCACTAAAACAAGCTCAGGTGGCAGAAGACAAAAGTCCAAGCTGTAAGAGATGTGTGTACCAAGACAGGCTGCAGAGGGAGAGCGTGAAATTGCCCACAGTGAAGGTTTTTAACACCAGGTTAGGCAAACGGATAACCTGAACAATTTCGTCCCAGCTCTGAGCAGAGACAGGCAGAAACTTAGGACTGAAAACCACCTGAAGAGGACACCTGGTCTAAGAGGGGATGGAGGCAGTGGAGGAGAGCAGACAGTGACAATTAAATCCTCTTCCAACCTGGCTCCTGGCAAGCAGAAATTACTCTCTGCCAAGCAAACAGCACTAAGGGTGAAGGTGAGGATATGGGCTGTGTTACCAAACCCAGCAGCAGTTTACCACCCCGCGCCCCGCTGTACCTATCTGGATGTAGCCATCTGGTGTCCTGCGGTATTTGACGGTTGTGCCTCTTCCCTCCTGCAAGGCTTCCTTATCCGACTGCAGGCTCTGCGGGAAGGAGAGGAGCTTTGCACAAGGCCAGTGGCAAGAGCCACCCAAAAGTCCCAGACACCAGCAGTAACACCAGAGCTGCCCTGGCCAGCAGCCCTTGGCACCTCGTCCCCCTGCCTGGCACCCTGAGCCTCATGCCCCAAAACAAGAGGACATTTGCTGCCCTCATGCTGTTGCTTCCATGGCACCACGCTGCCTCCATCCCCTCCCCTGCAGCCATCCCATCCATCCGTGCATCCCCTCCGCAGGCAGGGAGGGACGGCTCCCACAGCGACTGCTCAGCACAGCATCCCCGCTCCTGAGGTAGCACCCCATCAGGCGTGACCCCCCCGATTCCCAGCCAGGGCCTCTCAAAGGCACTTGAGTCTTGTAAAGATTTTCCTGATGGCTTTAAGCATTTCCTTTCTCTCAAACGTCTTTGCTTCCCAATCCATCCAGCCCCCCATCCCAATTCTCAATAAAACACTTACGTCAAACGGCAAAACCTCCACGGTCGTATTGAAGAGTTTATCTTCTGGGTGCTCGATGTTCCCGCTGCGGAAGAAGAACCTGTGACAGAGACCAAAGCCATGGAAACCCAGGGGCACATGATGGCTTTCACCCCAGCTGAACCATCAAACAGCTCAACCTAACAGACACCTTCCCAAAAAGCTGACAGGTACACGGATTGGAAGGAGATTTTCTGTACCAGCTTAGCTAAAGTGTGGATTGCTCACAAGTGCAGGAAAGCAATGGGCTCCGGCAAATGTGGCCCCACCAGAAAAAAATGGTCAAGTTATCTTCCCTGCCGTGGAGGAACACTGCTCCCTCCTCTTGGACAGCCAAGCAGGAGATGGGCAAGAAATTCCACATGAGCGAGAAGAACAAAAGGAAAGTGTCTCCACATCCTCCAGGCTGTCCCCACGTCCCCCCTCTGCCAACTCCCTCCAGGCACTGGCCTTTCGATGCGGAGTGGTTTGAAGAATCTGAATCTGATGAAGTCTCCGGCGGTGGGAGTGAAGGCCCAGAAGAAGTCCTCCCGCAGGTAAGCCTTCTCCAAGGTGAAGTGCTGGTAGGTTTTCAGGCTGGTGCTCACCTCCGCTGGAGGGTTGACGTGCTCTTTCCGCAGGGCCTGCTTGCCAAAGTCCTTGTCCTTGGTGGGCGCAAAGCAAAAGGGCAGAAAAGGGTCACGAGCTGCTCTCACCTGTGAGGAACAGGGGTCCCAGCAACAGGCCACCACAAATTAAAAGCTCTCGATTTGCACAGCGCAGACAGATAAGGGATAGAAGTGATCTGGGGAAGGCACCAGACAGGGCAACAGGTGGCTGGATTGCAGAGGATGCATTTTCAGGAGAAGGTGCACAGAGAAATACCACTGCTCTGCACTCTGATCCTGCACCAAAGAGCCTTTCATTGTCCAAGCATCCCTGAACATGCGTCCCTGCCCCAGAAGCTCTGTGAACAGTCCTGACACCTGAGGAGAAGGCGGCTGATGACACCATAAAATGACTGGCTTACACAGCCTGACAGGCACTGCGCTGTGACACAAACTGGGTTACACCAACCATCTACCTGGGGATGGGACAGACACGGGACTGAGCACCACCCAGGGACTGGTGTCTGTGGCTGTGGGAAGCTTGGTTTATCAATGTTTAAACACACACAAATAATTTAAACTCTTACACAGCAAGCTCTAGTTTGCCTATCAGCAAATCCCAGGAATAAGGAGGGGAGGTGGGAAGGAAGTCAGACCAACGCAGGATACATCTCTCCAGGGTTTTTCAGTAGATGTTTTGAGTTCACTTGCCCAGCCCATGGTTTGCACTCAGGACAGGCAGCCAGCACCAAGGCTTGAAAGCCTGCAGCGACTCTTGGTATGCGTCGCTGCCATTTTGAGAAGCAGGAGCTAGACGAGCTCACTGTCGTTCAGAATAAAACACAACCACTGCACAGAAATCCAGCTGCCCCCATCCCACCAGCTGCTGTCACTGATGTCCCCACCCCAAAAGCACTCAGTTCCCAGGTGCCTGCAGGCCAGGCCTGGCAGAAAGGCTGTCTGCGGCTTGGACAGGCCGCTGGTACCCACCTTCAGCTTCTGTATCTTCCCAGCCAAGGAGGAGTGGGTTCCCACATGCTGGAAGAGCGAGGGCTTGAAGCGGATCCTCAGGTTTGCCTTCTGCCTGTCGCAGTGTTTCTGAAACAAGACAACCCCGCAGTGCCTCAGGCTCACACTTCTGCGGTCAACCGCGACCCGCACGAGGAACGGACAAGGGCACGAGGAGCGACAAACATTCTGTGTCTCTATCTCTATGCCTTTGTGTGTTATTGTGGCTTCAATTTGGCAAGAGGGCTTTCAACTGCACCCTGGAGGAACCCAACCCTGACTCTCGGCCGCTCACCCGCCGGGCTCTGCTGGGAGCACACAGGTTTAAGTGCCAAATGGTTCCTTGCCAAGCACAGCTTAGCAAACGCCGAGCAAATCTCCTCTGGGTGCTGTCAGGTAGGGACAGCCAGAGACTTTTGTTTCTTTTCTCCTTGTCTTATCAGGAAAGCCTTTTCCCTACACCTGCGAGCTCGGCAGCGCTGGCGTCTGAAGGTACGGTAAGCCTGGGGATGACTCAGAGCCTAAGCAAACAGGTAGCAAGTGCGGGCTCTTCTCAGACAGGCAGAGTTTTCAGCTTGTTGCCAGGTGCCGTTAAGCAGATGTATGGCACGTGCCATTGTCTGAGCTGTTTGATTGTTCCGTACCCATCCCACCGTGTAAATAAACTTGGAGATGCAACTCTGATCCAGTCATGGAGTCGAGGGAGAGACAACGGAAAAGGAATACAAGGGACAAAGGGGAGAAACACTGAGAGCATGGAGACAAGAACTCACATTCCAAAAATAGTTCATTTCTCTCAGTTTGGGGGAGCAGGACAAAAATACAGTGTTAAAAATGGGAGGGAGAGGGTATTTGTTTTCCAACTTTTGCTTTTTCCAAGAAAAGAAATGCACGCGCACCCATACCACCATCTGCTCTTGCAGCCTCCCACCCCAGAGCAACCCTGGCAGAAATCCCGCTGCCGGGCGCTGCGTCACCGGCCGCCCGGCGTCAGGGAGGGCACAGCGGGGAACACCAACCGCACCGAACCCCCACGATGGGCTGCCTGCACGGGCCACTGCCGCTGTGCCGGGAGCTGGGAAATTCCAGGCATGACCCCTGCGAGCTGCAGAGGAGATAATCCCCTAATCCAGCTCATGTTACATTAGAAAATTAAAACTAGCCATGCTAATGGGAGAGACCCTACTCATTGCCAGCCACCCCAGATGCGACGCCATCAGGTCTGATCTCACTCTGGAGGGGGAGTGGAGGAGGAAGGGAATGGGGGAAGCTACAGCATCTCCTGATTTCTCTTCCTCCCCTTTTCCCCTTCTGCTAAAGAAGTATTTGCTAAAAGCAGCATTGTCTCAGTCGAGCCAGGAGGGGGAATGGCTCAGTCGGTGGTAAGAAGGTCATCCTTTCACACAGCATTACCCCAGGTAAATCTAAAATTAGTTAAAAAAGAAAGAGCAGAATATATCCAGAGCAGGCAAAGCACTTACCAAAAGCTCAGGTCAAACAAACTTTCAATCAAAAAGACAAATCCTCCCCGCGACCAATTTGATTCTGCACAGTGGGATTTACAAGGGAAAGTCATATTTGAAAGGGCGCTGTGCAAAGTTAATCATGCAAACAGTGGGGGAAAGGAGCCAGAAATCCACACGGAAAGTAGGTTAATTTTTAAAAAGGCAACACATTTAAGACGTTTGCAGTTTCCCCTGAGAAAACCTTGGCTCTGCCAGGTAGGAGAAGATGAGGGAAGATGAGCTAAGGAGATGATCCTGCGCAGCAGGATCTGCATTTAATCAATGCTCGAGCTGAAGATTTTGAAGCAGGGCCGGGGGGGTGGGGGGAGCACAGACAGAAGCATCATTCCCAGCTCCATCCCAGCATCCCACCACCCTGGCTTTGCCTGTGGCTTTGAGGACCCTGGGGGCTGCTGCACAGGCCTGGGGACTGCTCTGTCCCACCTGAGCACACGGTTCGAACTGCCAGGAGGACAAGATGGACGTCATCTCAGACTGGTCCTGCTGCACATGGAGCTGATGTCACGGCCTCTGCCAGGGATCAGGCCAAATTAAACCACATCCTTGCCCCAGTTTTGCAGAGCCCTGAGGATGCCCTGTCGCCCCCCCCCAACACATAAATACAATATTTATCCCCAGAGTGACCACTTGCTCTGGCATTTGCCACCACAGAGTAGTTGTGGCCAGCTGGTCTGTCCTAAGCGACTGGCGTCAAGCTCTGCACGGGAACTCCGCTGCTCGTTCTCTGCCAGGGAGGAGGGCGACGGAGCGTCTGAGTAAATACAATATGTTCAGAGAGGAGACAGGAGAGTATCTGGTGGTGAGCTCATCTTACATTTACTGTCACACACACTCCTCCTCTGCCATTCCCACTCGCTTTAGCCCCTCGCTGCTGCTGCCGATGGGAGTTCAAACACGACCTCCGCAGAGCACGGGGGCTTCTGTGCTGCCATCTGCAAGGGTTCCTGCAGACACGGCTCTGAAAAGAGTCATGAGCACGAAATCAGAGCCCATTTCACCTCTCTGCACCCTTCTAGAAACCCCAACAGGAGCTTTGCATGCTCCGGCTTCATTTTGGCACAGTACGCACGGCGGGCTTGCTCCCGGGTCATCTGGGGTGAGCCCTCTGGGCAGCCTGCATGTGTGCCCCAGGCAGGCACGGCACACGAGCCCAGAGCCAAAGGGTTATTCTGGGGTTGTAGTCAGCGAGCAGGGAACACCAGGGAGAAAAGCACCACAGAAGAATGGGAACAGCTACTGTCCTCGAGGACTGGAGAAAGAATACCCTGTTAGTGCTCAGATGCAGAAATAATGCCTTTTCTGGCAGCTGCAAACTACACAAGCCTGAACTCCCAGGTCTTTGCTTACACAATCTGTAAGGACACCCTGCGGCACGCTCCACAGGGATGGCACGGTTCGGTGCAAAGTCAGTTAGCACCAGAGCTCAGAGAAGAGATCCTCTGGAGACACAGACCAAGCGTGCGTTCGCCCACACACAACAGAAGGTTTCCCTTCGGCAGAGGTTGTTTACGTACTGCATCTTTCTCAGGGTTGCAGACTTTCACCCAAAGGATGTGATCCAGCAGCCAGTCAATGGGTTTGTCCTTATAAAACATCAGGATGAACTCCACAATCAAGCTCAGATCCAGAGACTTGAACATTTTTCCTACAGCACAAAAAGGAGAGAAGAGAGACCAGCTACAGTACGAAATGGCCAAGAGTCAGAGCTGGGAAGAAAAAACGTGGGAGACTGGGCTGTGGAGGCTGGACGTGTCCATCTCTCTACGTAAAGGAAACAGCATGCAGCTCTGTTTTATGTACCAGTACTGCTGGCATTGCTCATACGGTTCTGGATTTAATATTCATCACAGAATTAGAAAGCATTAGTGTCTTACAGGTCACAACAGCATCAAAAGGTCTAAAGCTCTTCCATTCAGCAGGGAGAAATAAGGATGAAAAACATTCAGCCAGCTGCAGGACAGACCATTTCCTGCCCCCAAAATGACAAGTTTTAAGCCAGTCAAATCAGTATCCAAAACAACAGATCAAGCTGCTACTGCAACCATGTACTGCTGTTCCCAAAATAGTTCCGTGCTGATGTAAACTTCCTTTTGCACACTGTTAGGCAACTTCAGATCCCATCCAGTCTAAGAGCTACTGGTCATGTCGAAGCTGTTCGGCTGTCTGCTGGGCTACCGACCAGGTTTATTTTTATTAAAAGTGAGTATCAGCAGTACCAGCTGGGAGGATCTTTCTCCCCTGTGCAAACACACGAGTCATTGCAAAAATAGGGAGGGATCAAGTCCCAGTATTTTACCGTCTTGTGGGGAAAACTTGTTGGACCAAGAGCATAAGTGCTTGCAAGAACCAGCATGCCTGATGGGACTGGGGTGAGTGGGGGAGAACGTTACCAATAAACCCCAGTTGAGAAAACTCCAGGATCATCCACTCCTCGGAGGGCTGCTGCAAGGCAAAGTTCTTCATCGTGCTGAGATAGTTTGGTTTGGCCACAATATCATCCTCCAGCTGCAAGAGGAAAGGACACTCAGTGCCAATGGCCCATCCAGGTTCCAAGCAGATTTTTCTCACCCAGCCTAACAGGTAAATGAAACAAGGGTCCCTGCTCTCCCTAGGCAGGCGCTCTCAAAGTCTAAAGCATCTTAGAAACCTAACTTTTGAACCTATCTGGTTAAAAACCACTCCCACTCTGCTGCACCACACAACTGGACAAGCTCTTTGCCCTCTCTCAGCTAGGTACGAGCCACAGGTACACCCATCTCCCCTCTGCCCCCAGCACCAAACCCACCTGCACGTAATAGATGCCTTTGGACTGGGCATACATCATTAAAAAGCAGTAGTCGAGGTTCTGCTTCGTCCTCCACCTGCAAGAGACAAACACGACGGGAGCACCAGTCTCTCCTGGGATGCTGGGCTGCTTGGGGGAGCCAGCCAAGACTGGATTTAAGTTGGGAAGGTGACACAGCTCTCAGAAGAGGGGACAGCATATGGCCTCTCCCTTTTGGACTCCAACTGGCCAGCTAAGAGTTACTAGAAAACTCAAGGACTTCAAAATGAGCATCTTTTGGGTTAAATTGACTCCCTCACTTGGTGATGGAAACATCACAGCACAAGGCAAGCCCTGCAAAGATGGCACCAGCTCATATTCCCTCCTGGATAAAGAAAGTTTAGGGTTTTGCCTGGCCCTGCAGAAGAGTAGGGGCTGCTGGAGTCAGTGTGGGGGCCAGGTGGGGGGAGATGCTGCAGTTACTTAATTCAGTGCCTGCTTTTTTTTAAGTTCTTACCTGACTCTTTCCTTGGGGTCCCCAAAGGATTCCCGCAGGTGGGAGAAATCAGGATAGAAATGTGGAGAAGGCGAAATTACCTCCAGGAGACCTGAGTGTATTTCCTTGGGGAACCTGAGGGACAAAAGCAGCAGTAAACAAACAGCTCCCCGTCTGACACACCACTTCATAGACCAAATCGCTGGGCAAACACTGAGCCACAGAACCAAACAAAAAATACAGCTTCTAAGATAAAGCTTCCCCAGCAGCCCGTGCACTTCCAGGCCTCACCAAAGGACACCAGCAGGGACTGTCACAGGGTTTTAAAGCTGCTCTCTCCCTCCCATGGTCTCTAATAGCCCTATATTTGGCCTCTCCCCCCCCAGCATCCCTCCTCCCTCCCGCACGCACACACTGACTGCTGATGGCACAGAGCCTCTTTGCAGGTGACCCGTAAGTGCTGCACACTGACTGCATCAAATATCAGCAGGAGAAAATCACTCTTGCCACTGCAGAAGATAAACTATTTTTCCCCAGTCCCTCAAATTACTTGGTGTCTAACCTCAGCTCTCCGCAGTCCTACAAAGCTGGTTTGCTGGGAAAGCAGGGGACCAGCACAAGGCTGCTCACTGCAGAGGAGTGGCACTGCCTCGGAGGTGACAGAGTCCTCAACGTGGGCTTTAAAGATGGATGGCCACATGGACATCTTATGGTCTGTGAGGACACCCAGCTGAGATAAAGGACCATGGGACAGCAAATGGAAACACTGAGAAATCAGCTAGATTCACTTCTGCCCAAACATCCCACAGCCTGTCCCAAAAAGCACTGCTCGATATTTATTGCACTTAGAAAAAACATGGGGCAGCTTTAAAGACCAGCCACGAGCACCATGTACTCTCTGCAGGATTAGACAGACCTGCAGACTGGCGCACCAAGGAAAGGGCTTGCTGGCATCACCAGCATTTAGAGATTTTCCCAAATCCATCAGTAATTAAAAGCCATTTTGCAGAGATTACGTTATGCATTTCCGATAAGTTACTTAAAACACCGTGCTGGGCTGCAGTTAGGACAGCCAGCAGGAATTCTACCGAGTTCCTCACGCTGATAAAATCAGCATCTATTTTCCCTATAATGAGGTTAAGAACCCTTTAAAGAGTCAAACTCAAACAGAAAATGTCACCCATTTGAAAAATATGTACCTACAACAGCCTTGCAAGCAATACCCAGAGATTACTGTAACGGCGAGAGATAAGCGGGAAAACCAGTTATTTTTACACTGCCCTTTTTGAGAACATTTGGTGCAAGGCTGATTTCCTTTGTTTGTGCCTGGAGGATGGGAGATGGGGCAGAAGGAGACAAAGCAGCAAGATTGCCAAAAACTTCTCACTTATTTTCCCCTTCCTTATTCCCTCCTCGGGACTGGCAAGATTTTCAGCTAACATTTTCAAATCTTCCTTTCCTCAGGCAGCAGTGAAACAGAAGCTTCTCATTGAGCTGACAAAACCTGCACCGAAGCAGCAGTGGCTTTCTCCCTCCTGCAATATGAGCTCAGCCTGCCCTGGCCCCGCACCACCTCAACTCAATTTGGAAGAAAAAAATAATTTCAGTGAATCAGGGAGGAGCAGGAGGCACTGGAGAGGGGGACAGCGAGAAATCAAGTCATTAAATCAATTAAAGTTTCGGGCCTTCTACGCAGAAGCACTCTCTGCAGCAGCGCCCAGTAATTTCATCAGGATCCATCGGACAATCGGTCCATTATCCCCCGATAAGTGCGTCCTCCTGCCAGCCCGCAGAAGGAGGGGAGCTCTGCCAGCTCCTGCACAGCAAGATGGAGGGCTGTGTTTCAGCTCTTCTGCAAGTGCCTGGGGAACACAAGCCTCCCCGCACACGTCCCAGCCCCTCTCCCATCACTGGTTCGGGGACGCGGGGCGCCGGGAGGATGTGCTGCCCTTTTGCGTCTCCTTCTTACGGCGACTGCGATCCTTCGGAAAAACGCAATCGCAGGAGCTGGACGGGAGTCGCAGCCTCTTCTCACCACCTTTTTCTTTTGCCTCCAAGCTCTTCATGCCGTTAACGCCTGGACCGCCTCACGGTTAATAATCCGTCACCCGCTTCTGCCTAAACAGCCACAGACGAAGCTGCAAAAGCCACTAAGACTCTGGGACATAAATAGCAGCTAGCGTGAGAGACAAATCTAACTAGTGCCTAGAACAAGGGAAAAACAAACAAGCTGGAGCAGAAAGAAAAATGGATAATGGATTTTAAAGCAAAATAAGGCAGGAGCATTTGGGTGTGCTTACCACACTGCCCAGTTGCTCTGACTCCGCAGAGCAGGTAGAGGGCTGCACTAGACACAGAAACAACTGCCAGGATCACTGGAAATCTAAATAATCCATCTTTTCGCAACGCCACAGGACAGAAAGAGCCAAATGAAATGGCATGACCGTCTGTGTTAAACACTGCAAGCGCAAAGCAGCCTAATGGAAGCTACATATGGGAAGCATTTCAGAACACACAGAAAGTGGAAGTGGCAATAGCAAAGACAGCCCAGAGTTTAAGAACAGAAAAAAACTCAAATAACAACAACCAAAAAAATAACACCAAAAGGGAAGCATAAAAGCGTGTATTTTCTCCTTAAGGAAGCCGTTCCCTGGCCTCGCTACAGACACAGACCGTACCGCCGTAGTCATTTGGAAGTGCTTACAAGTTTTTGATATTTTCTGCCACTCCGGCTGTGTACTGCGGATCCGTCTGAAAACAGAAGACAAGCAGCGTTAGAGCCTTCAGCCTGAGCCTGCGTCACTCAGAAATCGCCTTCGACACACCCCGGGGGTACTGTCGGCACCTTTATGTCTCCTTTTATCCAGTTTAACCGCTCTCCCCACGCTGATGGTCTCCTAGGAGCCCTCCTTTGTGGCCAGTGGTAACCAAAGGCATCACACACCAAACACCACCCCACAGCACCGTGCATCTTCCCCATCTGCTCTCCTGGCACTTCTGCCCCTGCCAGCACCAAGCATTTCCACAAAGTGTTAACTTCTGGGCTTTTTTTTTTCTTTTTTTCCCCTCTATACAGGCTGGCTTTCATCCAAGCGAATACTCTCTGCAGAAAAGGATCTCCATCCCTTTTGTGACAAAGAGGGGTCTATTTATAAGCGTGTATTTTTCATTTCAGGTTAATTTTGATGCTTTTCTTCCTAAAACAACAGTTTGTTCCCACAAGCAACCTGGCAACCTGGAACTCTTGGGAGGCAAAGGTCAGCAGCGTCGCCCGCTGCTATTTGCAGGCGAGGGAAATGCAAACGCAGGGGCAGGCACTGGACAGAAATCATCTGCACAGTCACCAGGAAAACAAAATCCAAGAAGAAAGGGCAGGAGACTCAGGAGCAAAAACTGTCCCTGTTTCCTGGTGGTGGTATTGTTTTGGGAAGTTGTACGGATCACGGGACCGCGTGTCCCAGGCGGATCTGCAGACGCAGCATCGCGGAAGCCGGGACCGGCTGCTGCTGTGCTCAGCGCTGGGCTGAGGTGAGAAGTGAGACGCCGGGGATGGACGTCACAAACTGGGGACAACGCTGCCATGCTGGAACGGTGACAAGGGAGGGTTTTCTCGAAAGGAAAAAGGCCCCTTTCCCAAACAGGGCTCAGGCTCCCAGTACTGAATTGATTTCTTATACCAGTGCTGCCAAGAAAACAGCAACAGGAAAAACAACAGCAGGAAAGATGCTCCTGGCTTTGGGAGCAAACTCTGATCCAAGCGCCCAGCTCCACCAAAACGGCCGGCTGGTGACAGCCGAGCTGCCCAGCTCTCCCCAGGGCTCCCCTCTCCCAGCCGGGGAGCCCCCGGCTCTCCCGGGCAACCCGGTCGCCGTGGATGACACCCGTGGTGGTTAGCGGCGGCACTCAGAAATGGGAAGTCCCCATCCCAAAAAAGTATATTCAGTTGCTCCACTTGTTGACCTGAGTTTCCAAACTACCCAGCGTCTGCTCCAGGTGCCACCTCTTTATCCCATGCCCGAAGTGCATCCCAAGCAATGCCAAGTGCAGTTACACCGAGAAACACTTTGGGAAGAGGCTGACACTCGCACGGAAGGAGGATGTTGTGTCAGCAAGAAAGAACAGCGACAGCGGTGATCTGCAACAACTGCCATCGCTGTTCCTGGGATATGACGCGTGTCCTCCCGCACTTCACGGTATCAGAATGAATTTTTTTGTTGTTCATTTCCCTTCTCACAGATACACACAGAAAGTCAGGTGCTGTCACCACAGCGTGCACTCTATTTTCAAGTCAACTGAAAAAAAAAATAAAAATACTGCAGTTCTAAATAGAAGATGCTTTTCGTCAAGTTATTTAAAACCTCTCATACTTTAAAACAGCCACCAAACCTGTCCTGGCTCAAAGGGAAACGATGGACAGGACCGAATCTCATCCTGGGACTCTGGGCTGCACCCATCTGTGCACACCTTCTCCCTGTACGGAATACCAGCCAGAGACCCAAAAGCCAAATGCTACTCAAACTGTCAAATTACGGGTAAACAGGCAGCGAACCCAGACATTTATCTTTGTTCCGCTCGCAGTACCATGCCACTGAGGTTTATCTTTCTCACTGGATTTCTGGAAATTAAGACAAATGCACTTCAAGCTCAAGAAAATAATCCTGAGGGGAAAGCCATGGAGAAAAATAACCATCTAAACCCATAGATAAAAGCAGCTCTTGTGGATTAATGTATCAAAGCTTTTTAGCCCCTGGATTCAGCAACTGATTCGGGGCTCCAGACACTAGTATGCAGAGGCATATTAGTTTCAGGCCCAAATAAGTGGGCTTTTGGGTTTCGAGAGGAGAGAGGGGGTTAGTGCTGTTTTACAGATACGTGGAGAAACGAAGGTGCTTCAGGAGTGGGTCTGGAGCTCCCCTAGATGTGGCCATGAGGACCAGCACATTTTGGGAACAACCCCTCAAGCACCCTGCAAGAGCCATCACGATTCAGACCAGAAAGATAAACACACGTGCTGTGCTGGCAGCTGCTGCTGTTTGCCTGGTCGCATCCCGGCCCTCGCTGGCCCGATCAGTGTTTCGTTTTGGGCAGGACGCATCTAACGATCCCGGTCGGATGGCAACCCAAGGCTGGGCTTATCCGCCCCGGCAAGCGGCAGAGCTGGCCTCCAGGTGGGCAGCCATCCTGTCTGGCACCGAGTTTGGCAGACAGTGGGACGGGATGGGGGCCAGGGAAACGGGATAAACAGGCAAAGCTCTGTCTTACCTCGGCGATGAGGACGACAATGACGGAGTCCTCCTTCTCCTGCTGAGTGAGCTCTGAGATGAGGGAGTTGAGGGTGTCGGTGAGGTAGGAATGCACCTCCCGCTTCACGCTGGGGATTCCCATCACGACAGACACTGCCCAGGGCCAAGGAGAGATTTTAGAGAGGGGAGTGTGCTGGAACAAGACACTTCGCTCCACTCCCATGACTGCCTCATAGTTCACCTGCTCGGTGTCACGCTCTGCCATTAAAACCAGCTGCGATCAGCAGGTTGATGGGTTCCTGGGCTATGTAGGGTACCCACACTCCTATTTTCTAGCCCAGTACCGACCAGCAGCACCTCAGTGTGCCAGGCTGGCAGGGCACCCATGGCGGTCAGATGGACTCTTTCTTTTCTCCCTTGAACAATGATGCCTAAGGAAACACCTGAAAACTCTTCCTCTCCTTTTCAGCCTGTAAATGGCAACTTCAAGACCACTCTTGTTCTCCTAACTCCTCCCACGGCCAGAAGCACATCACTTTAGGAGGGATAAGTCAGGTCTTTGGCTTTGGGTTGGGATTTGGGAGCAGAGTGGGGAATTGTCTAGTACGCAAAGTCCTACTCCAGATAGGATTTGTCTTGGGTTAGAGTCTCCAGGAAGCACCTTGCAAGCTGTGCTTTCATCTGACCACCTTCCAGGCAAAGTCTAGAGCACTCTGGAGATGGAAAGCGGCAAAAACCATGTGGCATAAGCACTGAGAACATTTTAGTGCCAGTCAAGAGCACAGACAGCACTCCCCGTAGACTCGCAGACATGACATGGCTTACCCACCCCACGTGCCACGATACCAAGGAAGCTTGCATGACACATGCAGCCGTTCCTCCAGTCCTGCTCATCTCCGTACCACAGCCAGGCCCGGAGGAAAGGGGAGGGACAGGCACCAAAGTGAGGAAGAGCACCAGAAGCAGCACTAATTCCCATTTACCTCCAGTGCGCCCCTGTCCCACATGCACGGCTGGCTGCAGACTGTTCTCCTTTGACAGCAAATGTGGCAAATGATGGAAGATGGTGGGAAGGTGCAGCACATTCTTGTTGGTGATATTCCACAGTTTTAACTTGGTTTCGTCTTAAAAAGGAAAAGGGAATCAATTGCAAGGAACGGTAGGTAGGAAGAGACTGCAAGGCAAAAAGCCTTTTTAGAGCAGCCTGGCCATCTGAGACTACTGCTGGGTTATGAAAAATCAGGCCAACCTTTAACATGCTACCACAAACCCAATTACAGTTCAGCAGGAGCCATGAGGGCCTCAAAGAAGTCCCAAAATATTTGGGAAGAAGGAGGGGAGAATGAAGATAAAATGAAGGTCAAATCAGATCTTTTTGTAGAGATCCAATTTTCTTCAACTGAGCAACTTAAAAAAAAAAAAAAAAAAAGAGAACAAACAAATTGGCAAGGGGTGCTCAGCCAACCTAACTCCTTCCTCCCCCCTCTTTGGATAACCATTTTCCATATGGATTCAGTACAGCCATAGGAAATGGCCTGTATGACTTGCATGAAAAAAAAAACTTGTAAGCAAGCAAACTGGCAAATATCCGCGGCAGAGGCAAATCTCAGTGTTTAATGATGCACAGGCACCTCTAACTAAACAGGAGGGTGAGAGCTCCCAAGTCCCTCCAAACTCCACAATCTGCTGGTGCCGGGGAGAGAAGAGCACGTCCTGTCCGCAGCCCTGCCCACACACACGCACGCCTCTCTACCTCCTCGTTAGCCACTGCTTCAAAACAGCCCGAGATCCTCAGCTCCTCTGTTTATTCACCAGATAAGCTGCTCCAGGTCCGGTTTATATCCCGCAGGGCCTGCTTCTCCGAGATTGCTCTCTTGATCTCCTCCAAGACCAGGTTGAGCTCCTTCGAGCGCTTCAGGCTCTCCTGCTCAGCTGCGTGCAGTCGGTCCCGGAGGGCGAGAAACTCCCGCTGGTAGATGTCCACGATGTCACCTGCGGATGGAAAAGAGAGAGAAGCTTTCTCCTCCGCGCCATGAAGGGCTTCAAGCTGCAAATGCAATGCCCATTGCTCACACCTCCCCTACCTCCCACCATCCTTAAAACATGGATTTATGGAGCTGTGGTCCAGCGCACACCCATCGGTGAGATGGTTGGAGTTTAAGTTGCAAAAAGACAATTAAAAAGCTACTTCCAGTTTTCTCTTTAACTTGAGTTTCTGGGTCATATAGAGATAGGACCTGTTTCTCTGTGACCAAAGATGGAGCAAAAAATAAGTCGCATGGTAGTTCCTCTTCACTATATACTCAGGAAAGAGTCAGCTGCTGGCATTAATTTTACAAGCAATATTCTGCATCTCTCTGTAGCTCCAGAAGCTTGGGTGCCTGAGATGGCAACTGCTGGAGAGAGCAGAGGGGAACCCGAGTCAAGTGAAAAAGAACTGAAAGCATTGGTGGTGATGGCCTGTTAAAGCCATGAGAATCCCAAGCAACATCAAGATTTTTAACCGTCTTGCTGCTGCTTTGGTTTCTTTTATGGCACACAAGGAGTTTTAAGAGCACAGGTCAAAGGGCATTCAAGTGGGTAATTCAGGAGAATCCCCGGACAGCATCGCCAAGGCCTTCTCCAGATGGCACGGGGCATCTCCCGGATGACCTCGGGTGACGGAAAGCGAGATGCTGGCAAGGGGGATGCTGTCTGCAGTGAGACAGAGGAGGAGGACAGCACCTCCTCCAGCTTCAGAACAGTCCCAAATTCTAACAGGCAAAGGGATTTCAGAAATCCAATCTCTCCAAAATACGGCAGGATAAAGAATATCGCACGGCAGTAGCTACCTGGATGCTTCCATAAATCCAAGTGATTGGATACGCAACTTAAGGATGCATCATAAATGTAACATATTAAAAATAAACTTTTGATAGGGTAATAAAGCTTTTTATTTTGAAACAACATCTTATCACCATTCCCTTTTTAAGCAATAAAACTATCGAGAACCTTCAGCTGGAACTAACGACACAATAGCTGGGAGTGGAATCGGTTAGCTATTAATGAACTTTCCCAGGTCGTTTTTTACCCCACTATTAATGAAACTACTCATTAAAAACACACTTTTATCTCTGATCACTCACGTGTTTTCAGTAAGGCTCTAACTCACGGGACTAAATTGCAAACAGATTGACCCACTGAGCTGTAGACTCAGCCCAAACACGACCAGGAGAGCTAACGACCAAAAATACGCTGCCCTGGAACTTCCCAACGCAGGGCTAAATATAAACCAGAGCCATTGAAAAAAGATACACTGACTGCATCGGCAACTTCTATTCTGGGGTCCATAAAGAAAAAGGAATTTTGAAGATCAGACATACTCAGCAGAGTTTCCAAGACAACAGTGCTTCCCAGTCCAGCTCCTGGTAATGCTTTTGCCTGGGAAAAGTTTCCCCCATGGGATCTTTTCCTCCCCCCAAAAAAAAACCCTTCTTAAAGACTCACTGCTTCAACATACGGGACCCTCCCCAAGGCAGTCTGGCTCCTATTAACCTTTCGGCATTATTTTCAAAGCTGGCACACGGGGAGGGAGCAGAGGAAGTCACACCCATGTGATTACCCCGTCCATCTGACAACACGTTATTCAGAGAAAGTGGAGGGACAGACATAAACAAGATCAGTCCTTCCCTTTTCCTGTGCGGTGCCGCTTGCTTTCCACTCCCATTGAAAAAACACTGAAAAACGTGCAGAAAAACATGTTGACACCCAGCCCTGGGAGCCGCCACGGGAATTCACCGGAGGATGTCAGGCTTTAAAGGGACTCCACGATCAGCCGGACCTTCACCTGCTGGCACCTCTCCGACACAAGACCAGGCCTCTCAGCTTCCCAGTACTCTAGATCACGGGTTTTCCTACTTGTATCTTTTACTGGCTGCACCCGTGAACACCAGTGAGGAGCAACCATTGCTCCCCTTTTTTGCACGGAACGACGGCAGAAAGCGTACTCGTGCAAGGCTGGAAGGATTTGGCTCTCAGCGTACCGGGGCGTTACCATCCCGTGGGTGCCATCAAAGCCAAATCACAGCTAAAGGTTGCCATTAGACCTTCTTCTGCAATACCTGGAGCAGAGCAAAGGCGAGGCTTTGCACTTAATGGCTTTTTCCAGAGCACTGCACTTCGTTTGTGTCAGATTTAGAAGGGAAATGTCACTGATTATTCAGTCACTAATGACCTGCCCGCCGAAGCCAAGAGCGGTACTTTTCATTAGGCTGCAATGGTGATGTGCAGTCAACCATTTGCTGCTTTTCTGGCTAATGGTTGGAAGTGAAATTGTATTTGTTTCCAGTGCTCTTGTCCTGTGATGTCTTCGTAGGCTTTCCATTCTTTAATTAAAATTTCATGAAATTTAAAAGCTGATCGATTGTGACCGGTTCCGGTGACAGCTTGAACAGTCCGTGACAAAGCCCAAGATGGGTGTACAGTTTCCCATGAATTTCCAGTAATGCCATTTTGCACTCGTTGGTCTGCAATGACACGTGGATGCGGATCTGCCGTCCTCGCAAAAACCCTCAGCTGCTTGGCCAGGGAGGGCTCTGAAAAGCCACCAAGGGCAGCAGGGGATAAGGAGGGGAAAATTGTCTCCCATCTCTACAATTGCTTGGACACAGAAGTGATTTGCTGCTAATTAGGCTGAACAAATTTTTCAGCAAGTGTCAGTTCAGCACAGACCCTTTACTCACCTCTCAAAGCAGCAGCACTCCCCATCTCCATATTCATTGTATTCCCCCCAGCACAAGACCGCAGAGCTCTTAAAATATCTCCAGACTCAAGCATTGCAGGGCAAAAACTCCTGGCTATAACTATATTAAAAAAGACTCAGCTTACTTTTTCTTGAGAGATAAGACATTGCTTCAGGCTTAAAATAAATGGGTTTAGTACAGAAAGGAAGTCGGTGTTGGGTGATGGTCTGCAGGACTGATGTGGGAGACCAAAAACCCCTCAAATGGGTCTGGCAGGCCGTGCAGCACACACAGTGCGTGCCCACTGCCCTGCAAATGGCACGTTTTGCACCTTGCCAGGCCTCATATTTGCAGTCAGCGGTCTGTCGCGGCCGTAAGGCGCCAAGCGTCCATCCAGCAGCTTCACGCAAGCCAGCTCTCCGCAGGCCAGAGAAGGCAGCGCTGGGCACAGCTGAGCACCGGCTGCCATCTGTCCATCCCGGAGCTCGCCGGAGCAGATCCGCGGGGATGGATCCCTGGAGCAGCCCGCGGTGGAGGGACAGTGACTGTAGGAAGCATCCGGCTGAGCATCGCTCACCGACCGATGGCCCCTGTGCTGCTCCCTCCTCTTGCCCCGGCTGCGCCCGGCCGCAGCTGCTAGGCTTCATTTGATTTTTTTTTTTTTTTTTAGCTGGGGGCTTCCAGCTGGGAACCCTGTGCTGGGTTTGCTGAGCACCGACGCAAACCGCTGGTGAAGCAGCGGGCAGGGACGGCTGAACGGGCTCCTTTCCCGGTGGATGGGCAGAGGCTGGGGGGGCTCACGGGCTGCTCCCCTGCAGAGCTGATCCCCTGCAGCTTCCCAAAGGTTTGCATCCATCCAAGGCAGCATCTCTTTAACAAAAAGTATTTCTCCGCGATGGAGAATTCTGTGCCTTTGTTCTCTTTTAAGTGACTTTCAAGCGCAAACTTTGCTCGGAGAGGTGAAGACTGATACATCTGTGTCCACTCTGTTTATCCATTTTCAGTTTTTGAGTGAAAGCAAAATACCTAGTCTGATCCTAAACCAGCAGACGGGCACAAGATGAGATCAGTGCCAACAAAACCTTGAAATCTCACACAGTCATCCATATATGTATGTATAGATACAGTCAGGAATATTTTAATTCTGTATTCTGCATTAGTCTTTCAAATCGCACTCCAACCTCCCAGGGAGCCCGCGGTACATTTCAAACACGTCCGTATTTCAGGAGCAATTACTTCTGGTTTTGTTCTCTGCAGATAACCTCTCCCAGCAGAGCGGACCCATGGCCAAAGCCAGAGATGTCCCTCCAATCCAACCTTCTCAAAAGCCAACGCAAAGTCTCTGCTAGCTAGATTTGCTTCTCATTAGGAAGACTTTCAAGATACTGTGTTTAAAAACTAAAAACAACCCTCAAACCTCTCAACCATTTATCTTTATAAAATCTTTGTCTCAAGAGCACAACTGCACCTTTTGACTGCTCTTCTGCCAAAATTCCCGTGGCCAAAAGAGCTGAAAAAAAGTGCATCCTCAGTTCACAGTGCAAATAGGGCTGGAGCAGAAAACTAAACTGCCTACAGAACATTTCTCTGCAATGGCTACTGTCCTTCATTTTACTTAAAGCATCCTTTTAATTAATAACTGTTCCCCCTCTAGGACTTGCAAGGGCCTGGGGGAATCAAACACCTTCCCCGTGCCACAGCATCTATGTTACCCAAAAATGCAACCGGCCAAGCACGGGGAACCAAGCTGGTGACCCATCCCACCCCAGCTCGCCACCATCCCTGTCCCAGCCGGGCGCTGCCCATGCCTGGCTTCATCCCCGGCCGTTTGCAGGCGCTCTTGGGGTCAGACGATGATTAGGGATTTTTTTTTTTTTCCTTACATTTTGATGTTTAATGATTTATATAATGCTGGCACCACTCCACACATTACACTCCAGATTGCCCTGATTGAATTGCAACATTCATTAGGTATTTTGCTAACAGAATTTCACTGGACCGTTACAATGGATATAAGGAGTTATCGCGCCATACCGGTGAATTAAATTCAGTTCCTGAGATGCAAAAAGGGTTAGTCCTGCTTCACATGGAAAGCTGATGGCTCGTGTAGCACACAGAGGTACACAGGGATTGACAGTAACTCTACAAGAAACATTTTATACCACCAAAAGCAAAATATTGTCCTTTGCTTATTTGGCTGTAGAAGGAAAAGACCAGCTTTAGAGACCCACCATACACACAACCCCAAAGCATCCCCCCAAAAGCCACATGGAAGTGACTCTGCCGGGGTACGTGGAGCTACAGGTAAGTTGTGACAGTAAAAATATTACGTAGCAGGAAAAAATAAAAGAGAAGATAGTTTAGCATCCAAAACACCCTCCAAAAGTCATTGCCCTTGCCAGGCAGGATGAAGACTGAGCAGGTCTTCTCCTTCAAATCTAAAGAAACCCCGGTCACGCGCCTGTAAGATGAGCAAGAAAGAGCATTCCAGCAGCGCCAGCGCCACACAGCAAACACGGACGCTTTACGCAGAAAACGTTATGTGACATTTACAGCTCCACTGCGTCCCAAACCACCTGGATACGGAGTCAAAACAGAGATTTTCTTGCTGCTGCTTATAAAAATATATCTCCAGTTTCTTTATTAGAAGTTTCTTTAAACTGTTTTAAAAAGGTTTTAAAAGAAAAAAAAAAGTTTATGATTTGTGGTTAACATCAAGAGAGAAAGTAGCACGGAAAGTAGACTCTTTAGTACCACCAGAAAGTTAATGATTATCGGGACAATAGCCGTAGGTGTGAAGAGTGGCAGGGACCAGGGACGGAAGGCGGCGGCCCGCGGGTTTCCCAGCTCAGAGCAAAGCGGCTGTGTTAACGGCGGTGCTGGCACGGGTGGGACAAACCCCGGAGCAACAGCCACCGGCAGCCGAGGCAGCCGTCAAAAATAGCAGCTGTGGTTTAGTTCCTGATGTTCATCCTCTGCCCTTTATTTACACTTCGTTTCAGCTCGGTCGCTGAACTGGGGTCAAATAATGTATTTCAGTGTCCCCACCAACCCAACGCACGTCTAGGTGCCATCGCCCCCACTTAGAGTCTGTGCTCAAGTGCTGTCCTGAGCAGACACAGCACCATTCTGCAGCGCCAGGGTCTATGGCACGTTACAAAAAACCAGCACCCAATCTCCCTACCCAGTAAAAGGCGCTGGCTGCCTGGGTGGGTGATGGCAGAAGCGATCCTTCACACATAGCCGGCGAAAGAGGCTTCTTAAAAGGCAGCCTGTCTAAAAAAATGATCCTCAAATGAAGAAAGTGCTTCCACTGGCTGCAAGCTGGTGTGCATGCGTGTTTTTTTTTTTTTTAATAAAGCCATTTAATAAAAGCCTGTGGTATATTTAACAGCATTTCAACCTTCAACAGCTCTGTGTAATGGGATAGAAATGCAATGCATCCCTCCGCTACGGTCCCTACCCAGGGAACAGGGGCACCCTTAAGTCACCATTTCTTCTTTTGGTGGCAGCAGGTTTTGATCATATTCCTGTTGCACATCTCCTCGCCGGAGTTTAATGTTGTCTCAGCCCATGTGTCCTCAGAAGAAGAGAGGAAAATACATACTCCCTGCACCTTGTTATTCCAAAGTAGGAGCAACTGTTTGCATCTGAGATCCAGTTCAGACAACAATCACACAGATGCTTCCAAAAATAAGCTTTTTTTTAGCTTTTAAAGTCCTAAGTAGTAAGTTTTCAGGGATGGGATGAGTAAGTTTCCCATTATTGGGATGGTGAACCTCAACACGGATGGTGACATTTAACTCCCCTGCCAAGGAGGAGAGCAAGCCGCAGGGGTGCCCGCACCCCGGGGAGCTGCAGGAGGGATGCTGCTCCAAAGCGAGGACGTAGAGCCTCAGAAATTAGGAAAGCAAAGAGTGATGCCCACCACCTATACCTTAAAATGTTTTGGATCAAGGCAGAGGAGGCAACAGAAGCTGTCAGACTGCTCAGGGGTACCTGCAAAGTGGGTTTGGGATCTCTTTCCGCAGCCCAGCTCCGTGGGTGAATCCCACTGAAGATACAAAGCGCTCCGAGCTCACTGCCAATCCCCGGGGTTTTACCTTGCTGCAATAAAAGCACTGGTGGGCAAGGAAATCCCCGGTGGGTATAAACCCCCATCAGCTTCTGCAGAAGGAACCAGTCCTTCTGATTCTTCCTGGGGTTTTATCAACCTCTTGAAGGGATTTAACGAGACGGAGAAATCGGATGGCAATTCATTTTGCTGGAAAACAGCTAAGGGGGAGAAGGGAAGAGGACAAATACTGGCACTGATCTAAAGAGAGAGAAGACAGAATTAAATAGTGAATTTTCATCACAGCAGAAGGTTAACTATCAAGAGGAAGCCATACAGACTGGTATTAAATCCACTGTCTAATAGATTTAGTGAGGATCTGGAGAAGGAGATGGATTTGTGAAGCAGCCAAATGCAGAGCTGACACAGAGATCTTCATCAAAGCTGGAAAAGAAGCAAATGACCAGGAGAAAAGGCAACAAAACGGCAAATCAACGCCAAAGCTGATAGATGCAAATTCATCGAGGGGGAATCAAGGTATTTTTCACATAGTTCTTAATTACCAATATTAGCTAGGAAGGAGACCAGAGCATCAGAGAGTCTCACTGCTCCGCAGGCAGCAGCAACCCAGGGAAAAAGGGGGGATGGAGATGGAGGCAAACAAGATGTTAGTCTGCTTGGTGAATGGGACGGGGAATAAAAGTATGAAGATTATAACATTATTAAAATGATGCTGCCTAATCCCTGAATAGTTTTCACCTCATCTGAAAAAGAGTATTATTACAGACTTAAAAGGGGCTTTAGAAGAGGGTGATGAGAATGATCAAAGGCCTAAAAAAAACCCCTGCTCTGTGAGGAAAGGAAAAAAAACATAGGAGATTATTCATTTTAGGATGGCCATAGTAGTAGGGCTCCTGATGAACAGTATATAAAATAGAATGATATAATGAAAATACATCACAGATTTCCATTCTCCTTGTCTCAAAATATAGGAGTAAGTAACTACTCAATTCAGATATTAATTTGAAACTGATAAAAGGAAATGAGTTGCACAGAGAAAGTACATTATTACTTTGAATTCAATGCCATGAAAAAACACACTGAAATGAGGAATTTAAATGTCAAAGAGCTGGGAGGTGCTGCAAGCACAGAGGCACCACGAGATGGGGCTGAGACCAAGGCGGGGTAAATCACCGCCCCGCCTGTGGTCCCCGGCCTCGTCCGGGCTGGCAGTTCCCTTTCTCTCCATTTCTTGGGAGAAAGACCCCAAATTTCTGTGTCTTTCCTCACAATTTAATTAGGAACACTGCAGTTTTCTTCTTCAAAGCAAAGCTAATTCATTAGCAATCTAATTATTTACCTGTGTAGCACAAATACAGCTTCTGAAGCATTCTTCTCTGAAATGGAAAGCGAAGGCTTTGTTCTTAGGGGGCTTTTTAATACTCTGTATTTGATTGGGGAATAAAAACATGCTGAAAGTGAACAAAATAAAGCATTACAGAAATCATGGGTCATTAAATCTTGAAATAATTGCAGCTCTACAGGATTTTTAAGTGAGGACATCACACAGAGAAACCTGAGTGAGGGCTGGAAAGAAGAGGGGAAAAGGGGAATGAGAAAGGCTGGGAGCTTGCACACGCGGTCAGTCCTGACCGAGGAAATGTGTGTGTGGTTTAAAAGAAGATGCATTTGCCTAACGCACCCTCCTTCCATGGCACGGGCAGGGAGATTGCTCTCGGACGTTCCTAAGGGCAGCGGGAACGGACTCGCAGCAGAAAGCGTGTTGCCCTCCTGTACTGAAAATGCACTTGCAGGAACCTGCAGCAGCCTTGTCCGTGTATCGTTGGGGTCCAGGCACGCTGCTCTTGTTGCTGGCCATGCCGTGGGTTGTTTTACTTGTCACTTGTGGCCATCAGCTTCATGCTGGATTGCAAACCATCACACGGAGTGAAAATCCAAATTGGATTTGCTGGGGTCTCACCACTTGCAAACCTCCAGACTGGATTTCTTTCCCTTTCACCTTGTTCTCACGATGAGTACCAAAGCTAGTGAGTAAAACCTCATGAACTGAAACAACCCCGAAGAAACAGCTGATGCCTGAAGCGCGCAGGACTGCATTCCCGTGGGTGCTGGCAAGGCCCAGCTCTGGAGCTTTAGAGAAGCAGAAAACACTGAAGCATAGCAAATGCCTAACAATCTAATAGGAAACTCCCTTTTATTACAACCTAATTATGCTAATAGTGAAAGAGAGACCTTGTTCCACAAACGCCAAAGCACCTACGCATCCCACTCTGTGCCTACTGCCAGTGGCCCGCAGGTCCATCCGAAGGGAAGCCCTCCAAGAAGGGAAGCTGATCCTTGCAAAGGTCACTGTGTTAATCATCACGCCCTTTCTCTAGCAGCAGCTGTCGCTAATTGCTTGTGAAGGAGTGGAAATGAAATTCCTGTTAATCCTCCTCCCAACATTACTAAAATCCATCATCATCATCATCCCCCCCCCGACAAATGACCACTTCACAGCTGATGGAGGAGCTCAGCCCGTCGCGGGAGCGACGCGGCAGTGGTGGGTAGAAAAAGCAGTTCCACTCTGCAAATTGAAGGAGAGCTTATCGATCAGCAGCCATAAGCGCCAGGACATTGCATTTCCCCACCTCCTTGTACGATCGACCATCGCACTCGTCATTCCACTAAAGCTACCACCAGACTCAGAACAGCTGAAATCCTGGAAGAGAGGGAATTTGTTTAATCAATAACACATGAAGCTTTTGGCACGTCTGAGCGTATGAAAGAATTTTACAGCAGCAAAATAAAGTATTGCTGTGTTATAAATCAGAGAACACATATGGAAAAGTCAGAGCGATGCGCAAAGTCAGAGGGATATCAAGGAAATCACAGAAGTTCTGGCCGGAGTCCCTGGCTCCGCCGATGTTAATAGCCGAGAACTTCAATGCAAGTCAAGTTTGACTTCTTTTTCCAAAAGAGTAACTCATTTGCAATGCATGCGACTGTATTTGAGTGAAAGGATATTTAGAGCGTTCCCTCCGCTCCACGGTCTGTGTAAATTGTACATCTTGTCTACCTACAGATCTGCAGCGGCGGACAGATTACAATTTCCCTATTGTACCAGTGCCCGATCGGATGCACGGCTTTGCTGCTGGGTAGAAGGAGATTTTTAAATCTCTACCTACTGATCATGGGATGAGCTGATCTGAATTGCATTTTGTTTTAGTAGTCTTCGATAATTTGCAGAACGTTTAAAATAAAAGGCACACAGAACCTTTTAAAAATTACTCAGCATTAATATTTGAAATATTTACCCCCCAGGGTGCAGGCTTGTAACATGAGCACTTAATGGGGTACATTTTCTTCTCTCCAGAGAAAAAGCAAGACTTTGCCATTAAATAGCACACTTAGACCAGCTATAAGTGTCGATGCTATCTGAGGGCTCTTGTTTCATTTTATATGCTACAATAATGCCTGGGAAGAACAACATACCGCTAAAAGAGCGGGAAGATCTGCTTCTCCCTTTTTTCATTCAGCAGCCAAGAAAACATGAGAAAGGGTTATCAAACAATGCTGACACCCCTCCCAC
>WHYT01014469.1:82133-106071 GCA_009806455.1 Tetrax tetrax | reverse complement strand
TATTTGAAATATTTACCCCCCAGGGTGCAGGCTTGTAACATGAGCACTTAATGGGGTACATTTTCTTCTCTCCAGAGAAAAAGCAAGACTTTGCCATTAAATAGCACACTTAGACCAGCTATAAGTGTCGATGCTATCTGAGGGCTCTTGTTTCATTTTATATGCTACAATAATGCCTGGGAAGAACAACATACCGCTAAAAGAGCGGGAAGATCTGCTTCTCCCTTTTTTCATTCAGCAGCCAAGAAAACATGAGAAAGGGTTATCAAACAATGCTGACACCCCTCCCACAAAACCACACCAGCCTGCTTTAGAGTGAAAAAAAAGCCCTTATTTCTTCCCCTTGCAGAAAACACGTCACTGGGAGTACAAACATGATGGAGCTCCCGACTTGCCAGCAACAGCAACCTGCAGTAATTTAACTTTTCCCTGCTCAAAACCGCAGAGACTAACCTGGAGCTAGCAGGCCTTGGTTCCACACCCGACAGCAGTTCAGCTGCCACGCTGCCTGCCAGCCCCGCGTCGGCGTGATTCCGGCAGATTGGCTCTGCTGCGAGGCAACGCAGATGCTGGCGATGGCGCAGTGCAAGGTGGGGGCTGCAGGACATTTCAGGGGTAGAAAATGAAACAGCTGGGGGTGGAGGAGGATGCTGACCACACGAGTCTCCTACTGCTAAGACCTTTGGTTGCTTATTAAACGATGCTTTTTGGCAATCTCAAGCCAAGCGTGCTGAATCGGGCAGGGTGCTCCCTGCGCCGTGCCTCTTCGATGGCACCAACACCCACGCAGCCCCATGGTCCACCGGATCCACAATCTAATCCAGCTGGAAAATTAAGCATCCTCGTTGCGGGCTTCACTTGTCGGCCAGACCATCCTGCTGACGGAGCCCGTGGTGCAAAGGAAGCACATGGGAACCAGGATGCCCTGTTGGACAACAGCCCAAACGGAGCGCAGTTTAAATGGCTTGAGAAGCCACATCCTTAGAGGTTTTGCTTTCTTGCAACGTCAGGTTTACCTAATGGCTTAAAGACAATACACTGAGCCTTAGAGTACGCTGCTTACGACCTCCAAAAATAGGTATGCTTCCCGTAGCCCGGGACCACAAGACCATGGTATTTATGCTTAATTTCACAGCTATTCCTAAGGTGCTGTTTAGTCGTGGCAGAGGACACTTCACGCTCCCTGTGAGCAGACGCGCAGTTCATGCCTCTCTTTTCCTGAGAACAGGTCTATTTAAATGCATTTGGGTTTTCGGTATTTCACACACCATTACCCTTACTGGTGGCATATATAAGGTAATGCTAATTGCTATGTGGGCTGCTGTGGCTCAGTTCTCCAGACTTTCCACCCAAGAGGGAAGCTACGTTACAGAAAGATTCAATTATTTGGCATGTTGGGGTGCTGCAAGGAGAAGAGTTCCCTTCCCTGTCTCCTCACGGGAGCCCATGAGCTGCACCCAGCAGTGTCAGAGCCCACGGAGAGAGCTGATGTGACAAAACGGCTGCATCTTACACAGCCCAGAAAGCACCGTCCTCACAGGAGCGTGCACAGGACGACGTTGAATCGGGCTGTCCGGAGGGCAAAGCGCCGCAGCACCCATCCACGGCTCCCCTGGCAAGCGCCCCGCCGTCCCCAGCCGCTCCTCGGGATGAAATCAGTCGATCGATTGGTTTTATACCAGGACAGGAGGATTTGCTGGGATGCTCAAAGCAAGGACACAGGCATTTTTAAATTTGGGGAGGTGTGAGGGGAAGACGAGAGAGAGCACACAGCCCCAGAGGGGCCATGGTTGCTCGGCAAAGGCACAGGAGGGAGAGGGGCTTCGCACAAGACAAACCCCAAGCACAGCTGAGCAAAGCCACAGCTCGTACGGAGGGAGTTAAACTGCACAAAATCACAGCAAACTACACCAGTGGGAGGGACAGAGCGCAGGGCCTGACCCCGCTCGCTGCAGTCCGGCTCTCCCAGGGGTGCTGGGAGGTCAAAAACCAGGGAAAATCCCACCACGGGGGAGCCAGGCTCGGCACGGCATGGAGACAACAAGCAGCGTGACTCACCCCGACGGAAACTGCCCTCAGAAGTTGCAGCACGAGTATTTAGAGCTCAATTCGAGCCCCTGTTCCCTCTGTACAAAGAGGTTTACTGTTGGCCCGCAGTGCCCGGGGAGGCCCTTTCTGCACTCCGGCGCTTTAGGTGCTCCCGACGCATCCGAACGCCGCTTTAGATACGGTCTCTCACCGGCCACCCAGGCTGCTCAGCACCTCTTGGAGCACTAAAAGATGTAATTTGAGCACATGAAGAAACATTTAGTGATTGGGTCACGCTTCGGAGTGCCTTTACGAGACGTCCATAAAGCAGATCACCCCAGGTGAATCCCCCGTCAATAACTCACCCTCGTACTCAGCTTCCCAAAGCTTCCCACGCGTAGATCAGCTTCGTTACCCAGGATCACTGCTGCCCGTTGCTCCGAAAAACCTAATCCAATTTTCTTCTTCTTTAGGATCAAACACCAAGAGAGGGCAGTCAGTCTGTCTGACACAGGAGAAATGTGGAAGAAGCAGAGGCAGAGCTGTGTCATCACCTCCAGCAAACTCACGTCTGAGCAGGAGCAACAGAGACGGGTGAGCTCCATGGGCTGGGAAGAGCAGTTCCAGACACCTCTTTTAGGGAACTCATTCTTTAGTTTTATGACCGTGGAAAAAAATAAAAATGCATAAACTGTGTAGGTATTTGTGTGTAGGTATTTATGACTACGACGATGCTCCCAGAAGACTCCTACAGCCGTGTCCAACGCCTGGTGAGAGCAGGGACATTCTGACAGCCTTATAAATCAGAACACTGGAAGAAATATCCTAAATTTTCCATAAGAAACCACAGTGAGCCCTATCAGTGCTGAGACACTGAAGGGATCCCGGACGCCGTCAGTGTGGGTCAAATGTTTATTAGCCCCACATTGGCGCAGACCGGGGCAGCCCCAAGCAGAGCCACCCAGCACAGGGCTGCAGGGTTTGGGCACCACCCAGAAGTGGCCAAACCACTTCAAAAGCCAAAGTGGGGTCAGGATGCCACAGAGCGCTGCTTCGGCCAAGCCCAGCATCTCTGCGCGTGTGTGCGGCGTAACAGATTTCAGGGGGGTGGTGTTTCTCCACCCCTTCCTCAGCACAGATTTGGAAGGCGTCAGGCAGGCAGGAGTGCAAGCACCCAGGAATGGGTGGGACGGGAGTGCTACACCAGCCTTGTGCATCTGCAAAGACAAATAAATTCTTTACTTTAACGTCAGACAGCAGACTATAAAACAAAGCTATAAGCGCGTATCACTGCACATGAAGGGAAATTCATTCTGCTGCTAATGCCCATAACTTCCCCACTGAGAGTAACGGATACCAACAGGAGGGCAGACACCTGAGAGCACTAAAACGTGCACGGCTTTTTTCCTAAGCTTGTGCTGGGCACACTGCTTGAAATACAGAATCGCCAAGTTCTTCTTTCTCCCCAACACTCAAGCTGACGTAAAATGCCCACGTTTTAAACTTGTGATTAACCATTAGCATAAATTACCAGGGTTTTAATGAATTCTCAGAAAAACCTGATTGTTTCTTCGCAGCTATGTTCCAGTTTCACAGCAAGTCACATTTCAGTTTAAATAAAAAGCAACTCCTACGACGGGTATCAGACAAGAAGTAAGACTAAGTGAGGCGGGAGGTAATTTCCACCTTTGAAATACATAAACATACGTGTTGTTTATGATCAGAGCGCTCCAGGGACCGGCTGACCCTCTGGAGCTGGAGGAAGAGCTGGATCATCTTCCAAAGGCGAAGGGAGAGGAGAAAAGCCAGTAAAGTTTCCCAGCCCTGGCTGGGAAACGATTTACGGATAAGAGCATTTTCTAACTTTGACTTCTTCAGCAAGGAGACTGTACACACACGTCTCGCTGTTCAAAGGACATCTTGTGCGTATGAGCAAACTTGTCCAAATCATTTTGGCTCCAGCCGCGGTAGCATGTTTAGTACGCTATTTCCAGATGTGTTTTGTATCCCTGTCAGTCCGGCCGCTGCCTCAAGCCAGGACAGTTATATAAGCTGCGAAGCTTAATTGGATTATTTAGCCCAAATCGTTGGCTGAGAGGCAGCGGGGCCGGGGAACTGGCCGGGCGAGCTGGAGAGGACCCGCACCACCACCGGCGCGGGGCGGAAAGGGAGGGAGCACGAGCCAGTAAATAAATTAAAAGAGTTCATAAAGCAAGACCGGCCTCCCCACCTCCCCCGAATGTTTTCTCACACCTCCCGTCCATTTCACAGAGGGTGTATCAGCTGGTATTTTATTAGAGGTCTGTTTTCCTACTTCAACAACAATTAAAAAGAGAACGCACCGAGCATTTAGAAGACACGAGCGTTTCCTGTCCACGCTCACCAGCATTTCCCGAGCGTGCAGCTCCACAACATGCAATAATACATCCAGCAACTTCGTTTTCCCACAATAATATTTTTTTTTCCACAAACTTTGGCTGTTGCAGCAGTATATTTGCCATTTAAGGGCATAACCCTGCCTGTGGGATAACCCGTCTTCACAGAT
The DNA here is from genome assembly GCA_009806455.1 of Tetrax tetrax. Classification (NCBI taxonomy): domain Eukaryota; kingdom Metazoa; phylum Chordata; class Aves; order Otidiformes; family Otididae; genus Tetrax; species Tetrax tetrax. The sequence goes on along the minus strand of WHYT01014469.1, from coordinate 101,498 downwards.
GTAATTATTAGGGCAAAATCCTAAAAAAGAAAAGTGTTGCAACTATTCTTGGGAAGAAATCAGGAAAGAAAAGAGAGAGGAGCTGAAGAGTTTCCAAGTGCTGTAGCTATCAAAGTGTGCCAAAATTATTTCATTCCTTTTATTTTTAATAAAACTGGATAGTTAAGCCAGAAGTTGACACAAGGATACAAACTGGCACTAAACTTCGAGCAGGTTGCCTACTCCATTGCTTAAACAAAGGGTACGAGCACGCCTGAGAGCTACTTAAACCCTTGCCATGAGGCCCTGGATGGACTTTGTATGGTTTCACCACAAATAATAATAAAAAAAAAGCAGCCTGGCATCCTTCTCTGCCACTGCTGACAACATTCCCACCGCTCTCCACCAGGCAAAGTGCCATGGATAAATTCAACAGATGAAAACAACAGGCAGGGATGTGCTCAGTGCTGCTGGAAACGGCTACGCAAACACGGTGAATCACGCGCAGGGAGAGAAGATGCCTCTCAGCCGCCCCAGCTCTGGTCCCCAGAGCACCATGCAGACAACAAACCCTGAAATCCGAGGCTCCATCGCCTGCATCCCCGCTGCAATCCCTGATGAATGTTCCCATGAATGAGAAGCTTCGAGCACCACCCTGTACAGAGCCACAGTCAACAGCGGCGGTGACCAAAGGGCTATTTACAGAACAGCTCTCTGCTATGATCCCGTGATTACCAGTTATGGAAAATTTTCAAAAAAAAAAGGAATACAAAGAGAGATTTCCATGGGGCACAGCGAGCCATACAATTTGTGCTGTGCTTGGCCTTTGTAAATCAAAATCCCAGCGATGTTTACAGCGCTCTGGTTGTACCTTAAACTTTATTTTTCCTTACAGCGCGCATTTGATGCCCGCGGTGAGCTGCGGTGCGGAGCGCTCCAACGGAAAGCAGAAAGTCGGCACAGCCCCATCCCGCAAACCGGCCTCAGCCCCCACCCCCCCGTTAGCTGCATTAAGGGCTTCAACAAATTTGTGTAATACCCAGCATTATAGAAATGGATTTCCAACCAGAAGAGCAGTTGGCAGGATTAAACGAGTAGGAAAAGCGCACGCACGTAAAAAATCGGGAGGTCTGCGCAGGAGCTAACGGAGCAAGCGAAAAATAACCGGGCATGCTCCCCGGGCTCGGGGACCGCTTCCTTTACGACAGGCAGTAATGTCTCATTATGGGAGGAACAAATACAATAAAGATGAATATTCCATTTTCCCCGGGCTACATTTTAAGTGTTAAGCCAGTATAAATTCTCAGGTTATATTTCACAAAAATAGCTGCTCAGAAAAACCAAAACAAACCCCGCCGGCAGCGCAGCAAAGCAGATTTCATTGGAAAGATAAATCCTACATTTTTCATAGGCAGATGTGAAAATATATCGGGTTTTATCGTAACAGCCCCTCCCAGGAGCAAGAGAAGTCACAGAGTAAATTTACAACAACAAAGTTGTTTCTTTTGCCCTTCTCCCCCTATATCGCTTATCTCAATCCAGGCAAAATTCCTAGCAAACCAGCGTTACTGCTTCTTACAAAGAGATGCTGCACACCTTCCCAGCGCCGCGGTCTATGCAAAGCCAACGCGGAATCAACCCAGCCCTGGGATCATCAGTAAAACACTCGGATGGCGAAACTACACGGATGCTGCAATTACTGTCATCACAAAATGACCATTCAGTTCCCCTTCTCCACCGAGGCAAGACCGTACCAGCCCTCCGCTAACAAACACCGTCTTGTCGCGGCGTCCGGGCGCGACGGCGCCTGACACCAGCCAGAAGATTGCTGGCGATTTACGGACGTGCTTAAGGCTGAGCTGGACCAGAACACTGTGGCATCACCTTTTCCAGCTGATAAAAGGGCAAGCTCAAGCTGCCTCCACAGTTCCGTGAAAAGTCCCGCAGGCTGACATGTGAAATGGTCTTAAAGCTGTTCTTTGGTGCAGGATTATAAATCTGGATCACCACCGTCTTCCCTTCTGCGGCAAGAACATCGCACTGGAGGGCAATTATCCACCTCTTACCAGGATGGGGCAGGGAGCAAAGGAAGAAGCATCTTCAATCTGTTAAATACCAGCTTGGTCTGAGCTGGCTGATCCTTGCAGAGAACACCCCTTGGTTGCTCTGCCAAACCACCCAAAACCCCCTACAGACGCAGAAAGCATTGGAAATGGAGTGTAGAGAGATGCACCGTACCCAAGAGTGCGCCGGATGCTTCAACATTAAAACCTGCGGCTCCGCGGTGACGGGAGCTGGGAATGATGGCAGCGGCAGCACCAAGGGACTGAGGGTGGCTTCCAGTCCTGTGCCTCAGGAAGACCTTTCTGGATTAAAACTATTTTTAATTAGGACTAAATCATTAATTATGAGTAGTAATTTTAACTTTTAAAAAAGTATGAAGCAGCCAATCACTTTTGCCCCATTATAACTAGGAAAAAAAAATATTTCTAAAAGAAACCTTTGCTTGGCAAAGTTTTCCTGCTTCCTAAATGAAGTCAAGAATAAGCTCCCAAGGTGCCACAGAACTGTGCAAAGGTGGCAACTCCTGAGATTCGTAGCTTTGGCCAAATCCTGACTGCCAGCTCCAGAAATCCCGCTGGCCAAAAGTCCTTGGATTCAAGCACTGGAGGCGAACCCGCAGCAAGCAGCAGCTGTTCCTACGGATCGTAGCTTGAAGGAGAGCTTAGGCTCCTGGGTTTGCTTGTTTTTTCCAAGTTGGTTTACTGTATATTTATTCCATCTATAATCTCCCCTTGCCTCACATCTCCATTTTGAATTATTTATCATCAGGTATCACATTCATTTGCATACTTTATGAGGTGCAAAATAAATGATTAGTCATTACATATTAGACTTTCCCAAACCATCTGTGCCAGGCTCTGCAGCAGTTCTGTTTTGTTTTTTTCTCTAATACTTGGGGGAAAAAAAAAAAAAATCCAGGGGAGAACTGGATTTTCTGGAAACACAGAGTACAATAGTCCACATGCTCGCTGATAGGAAAGGCTCGTTACCCTGTTATAGCCGTGCTCCGCAAGGAACGCACCCACCGTCATCTTCGGCGTAATTTAACTGGTGATACAAATTGCAAGCAGTATTATTTCAAAGACCTTTATTTATTGATTAGAAACAAAGTCCTTATCCTCTTCCTGCTCCCTCCTTGAGTCATGCTGATTGCACACAATAGAGAGCTATCACTTAAAGAGCCAATTAAGTCAACTTCTGAAAGGTAATTGAATAGCTGAAATTCTTAGTGCAATATTGCACTGCATTACCTTGATTGCAACAAAGAAAAAGAAAGCGGTTGGAGCAATGAAAATTAGAGAATGAGGCATGTGCCATAGGTAGGAACACTGAAATGGATGGTCCCATTACCAAAACAAAAAAAAACAACAAAAAAAAGATTATTACTTTCTTTCTGAAGTTACTTCTAACCCTTGCCAGAGGTGTGAGAAGAAAACATTTGGTCTTGTTTATTGTATTTCTTGTGGCTTAGGCTTTACGAAGGTAACGCCTTCTGTACAGATTCACCCATGCCTGACGGAGGAGTTCATACCATCCTTTGACTGAGCCAACACCAGACCTTCTCTCTTCTGCCCTCCTGGCCACCTTCAGAAGTACCTGGAGGATTTTAGATCACCTCTGGGGTTTCCACACCACAGCCCAATTGGGCTCAAGCAAGACCAGGAGCTTGAAACCTGTTGGGAAGAATGACATAGCTCCAGTCCTTTTGAAAAACCGAGCTTAAAAAAAAAAGGTGGGGGAAAAAGTGACTGTAAGCCTGCCAGTACTCAGAAGCTCTATAGAACCAATCATTTAAATGCAGTAAAAAAAAATCACATCACAAACTGAGAGCAGAATCCTCAGGAACTTGGAGACACTGGCTGTACGTGGTCAAAATTCACCATCAATTTCCAAGGAACTACTCAAAGTCACAGCACTCAGGCTATAAAGCATTTACACAGGCACATAAAAAAGAAGCTTTTTACAAAGTAGGAAAAGAGGCGCCACAAAACATAAAAATCTCCCTCTCTCTTCCGCACCGACAGCAGACTCCGGTGTGACCCCACCACCCCTGTCCCCCTGCCTGGGTTTCCAGAGCAGCAGAATCAATCCCAACCCGACCTCGGAGCAAACGAATGGCCAACTGCTGCTTTCCCGGAGCTGCCTGGGTAACATCTGCCTCCCTGCACATGTATTTTGTCTGGCACCAGGAGTCTGGCTGAGGGCGTACAGCCGAGCCGGGCGAGATGCGGCGGCGTGGATACTTTCTCCGGCTGACCTCCCGGAGCAACTCAATAAATGCCATTCCTCCCAGCAAACGTGCCAGCAGAGAAATGCAAACCCATCCTTCTCTAGACACAGAGGGGCTGCAGGAGGGATGGTGAGAGAGAGGTTTCCAAGGGATTTATGCACCTGGCAGGTTGGGAACCCCACTGGTGCCTTGATTGCCCATCTGTGAAATGGGCTGAATGATATCCAGCCAACTTTGTTGATGGCTTTGCTTTTCATCAGTCGGTCTCCACATCCAGGAGAACAGTGCCACCACCCTCACCATGCTGCTCTGGGGCCTTGGGACCTGTCAGTCTGAACCAAAACACCCATTAATCGACTGGGAATCTGGCAGTATCATGTCAGTAAGCCCTGAAAGACATGTGGCACCAACGTTTGCTGCTATGCACCAGAAATACAGCATAGCACACACCACTGAGCCCTGCCCAAACTTCTGCCTTATTCATTTCTGTCAGTTGCTCCTCAGGTTATTTTGCAATTATCTCTGCAATTCCCGCTAAAAGACAGGACACAATTTAAAGAACTTCAACAATTTTTTTTTTCAAACTTGGATGGTCTTTTCCCAAAAGAAGCCAGAAGGAAGCTCAGGCACTCAAATATGCCCCAAGAGTCCCAGTCCTCAGACAATACTTCATAAAATGGGAGCTTTGGGTTTTTTTCTTAATTCAGCAGACTGAAAACTCATCAGATACAGCAAGGCACCAGCCTCTCCCTGGCCAGTCTATACTTGAGACTTGTTCTATCTTTTCGAAAGCTCTTTTCAGTTACACAATCAAAAGAATCTGTAAGGACTATATCCAGAACAGCTCTAAATATTGTTCCTACTTTCCCTGAGCACTTATGTCAACTCATTGGATGGAGGAGCCAAGAGAACCAATATTTCATGGAGCAGCCGTTGCACATAAATATTGCCCCCGACACAGACGCGCCATGAATACCATTACATCCTCACATCCATGGCTGGTACACTGCAGAAACAGAAATAAATAAACAAACATAAGCTTGAAATAAGGAACTATTTGACATTCTAGCAAGCCGCTTCACCTTGTAGTCATTATTTCCTGAGACACGTTGTGCTGGTTCGTATTCCAACAACGCGTTCGCGTAACCGCACAGGTACAAGGGAAGCGTACAAATCATGTCTCGCAAAAACAACTGTTGGCGAAGAGCAGGATTTGTATTCACCGCTCACTGCTGAACAGTTACATACATTTTAATTCCGACCTCAAACACAATTTGGACCGCGGCAGATGGTTCCTATAGCGCGGGCTTCCTTCGGATGAGGCTTAATTCCGTTTGAACATGGCAGCAATGACGAAAGGGATTTAAACAAATATTTTCTGCCTCCTCTCTAAGCTTGGTACTGCAGAGGTAAAAATGAAGGAGTGCTAAATTGAACAGCTACACCTGGCTCTGCCAGCCTCGGCGCTGAATCCAGACCAGGCCACCCTGCCCGTGCCTCCCTGCCACCAAAGATTCCCCTCCCTGTGACACCAGCCTGCGGCAAAAATAAATTAAATTATTATTTTAAAGAGGTTCTTCCGGGTGCACGCTGATGTCACCAAGAGGAGAATACGCCTCTTGTTTTCGGCCGCTTAAGTTTCACCAAAAAAAGGGGGCACGCTGCTCTGCAAAACTCTCCTTCTCCCCTTGTGACTCCCGTCACTCTACATGAACAAGCGGATCGTTATTTCACCAGTCACAACCAAAACCTTCCATGAGAGAAGATCCAACTGCAATTTCACATTCACAGAGCTGCCCACACTGAAGAGCCCTGCAACGCTCGTAAGGAGCTGCGTGCGCAGGGATCATCTCTTCACCCATCAGCGGAACAGGCTCGGGAAGTGACAGCTGCTTAAACAGTGCACATGCAGCTGAATAGTTTAAGGGGAAAAGAAATACTATAAATAATTGAAATCACGGCAAGAAATGTAGGCAGAGTAGAGGGAAAGAGGGCAACTCAGGGAGCTGGCAGCAGGAGGAGAGATAAGGACTTCTCCTGGAAGCCAAGCCAAACAAGAGCGCACGTACCGATAAATCCACACCTCACCTGCACGCTATGCCACACACCCGCGGACTAAAGAAGTTCTTCACCTTTTCTGCCTTGTTTGGCAATCTGAATTTTATGCACCTATGAGCCCTCTCTTGCCAACATCTTCCCCTTCCCTCCTCTTTGCTGAATCCGCAAGCCCGACACGCTCGCCCCCAGCACTGCAGCGACCTTGGCCACGGCAGGATGCTGATGAGTAGATGTGTGTTTTAAATGGCCAGTTCTGCCACTGATGACTGCCTCGCCTACACGGATCTGCTTCTCCCAGACCAGCTTTTCATGGTGAAGCCACGCGGAAGGCTTTCCTGCGCACCCAGAGAGGATCCTGTTCTCAGCTGGGGCTTCTGAGCACCACGGGGTCACCATCACGGGCAGCTGCAGACATTTCTACCTTGGGTTCAAAGGCTTTAAGAATAATTAACCAGCGCTCTGGATGAGTGTTTGAAGTTTCAATTCCAGCAATAAAACACCTCCTTTGATGCCCACAGCTGCTACAAACGGCGAAAGGTTGTCATTTTGCCTGACCAGCTATTACAGCAATACTTCTTGACCTGCATTTTAGAAGTTACGAACAGACAACACTACTCTGGCTAAGAGACCTGCCACTGTCTCGACAGATTTCCAAGGCGACGTGAAATACTCTGCCTTTCCCAGGTGACTTGCAGGATGCATACACGCAGAGCTCTGCAGACACCCGGTAAAAAACATCATTTTTCTCTGGGTACAGCTCATCCAAGCAGGAGGTGGCAGGAGACAGTTCATTACGCTCTAAGGAGGTAACACTTGGCACAACAGCTCCAGGTACCACTTCGTCACAGCACAGGGTTGAGGAAAGGAGGCTTCAACTAGCAACTCAGCTAACCAGACACCTTTGACAAGGAGCAAATAATGAGATTTCTTAGCGAGTGGCTCATTCAAAGGGCAGGCAGTAATACAAAGAACCAGGTAAAAATCCCCATTAAGATCTCTGTGGAAGTCAAGAGCATGTAGGAGGACTGGTGTTCTCAGAGATAAGATGGATATCTTGCCTCACACAGCAATGATCGATTTTCAGGGGTCAACTGCCAGACCTCACCAGACTCCTTTTGCAGAATGTCGGCACTTTTAGGGCAAAAGCCTGTGCCAGGCACCACTGTTGAACTTGAGCCCTGCTCCTAGAGTCACAGGGCCAGTAACTGTGACCAGGAGGCAAAGAAACCTTGATACTGACTCTTCTGTGCGAGCAATTCAGTTTGAGAGCTGCTGCTCAAGAAGCACGTCACCAAATGTAACTCATTTCTTAAAGAGCCTTCCAGAGGCAGCGAGGATGCCACGTACCCTCTTCTCTACACAAAGCCCTGCTAGGCAAGTGCCTTATTGAGGTGTGCCTAACTGCATATCAGACCCTCTTGCAGCCTACCTGTCCCAAATCCATGCCTGGTGTGGCAGGGCTGAGCTTTATGTGCCTCTGACATCCTCCAGTTGGCACAGGCAGGTCACAGCTCATGGTTGTGTGAACAGCAAGTCTGGTGTCATGAGCAACTTCCAGCCCACAGCAAAAATAGACACACCAACTCCTTGGATTTCAACGCAAGATTGGCCCTTTGAACCTCTCTGTGCCACCCAAGTCCACCTCAGACAGGACTGCATGTCTTGTCTGATTTCTCATTAAAGGCAAGGAAGCCCTTCTGTACTTCCAAAAGACATCTGAACCTTAACCGTACTGCCACGCCAGCAAGAAAAGATAGGAAACTTGTGATTTGAGAGGGTCTACTACTGAGAAACTACATTTGGTACTCTCCACGCGGTGAATGATGGAGTCCTTCCCCGACAAGACAGCCGCGCACAGCATCCATCCTCCAGTGTGCAAAGGAACGACACCGACTGCCCATCCTCCTCTTCCAGCTGGAGGACGGCTCACGGGCAGCCGTCTCAAAGTCCCCAGACCTGGCTCCTGTTGTCGGATGCTCAATTCACTTAGTGTGAGACTGGAGAGAAATGACTCTCTGACAGCTGGCAAATGCAGCTGCCTGCAGCTGATGGGGGATAATGAAGAACCAGCTGCTTCTTAGAAGTGCATCTCTGTCGCCCGTACCTCCGAACAGCAGATTTCCTCTGACCATGGGGTCGTAGAGAACAGAGATCCCATAACACAGATCTTTCAGCGCCGTTAACTGATGCGACCTCATCCAAATGTCACGGTTGCTGTCAATACAAAACTGTTCCTTTCTCTTCCTGCCATCCTCCACTTCATCCATGGGGCATCCATTAGGTTCAAACACAAAGGCAGCAAAGAGCCTACAACAAGAGCCTCATTAACTGCCTGTACAACTGGATTTGTTTTGGAGCGCAGTGCCGTCCCCAGCGCTGCAAGGCACAGCTCTTGCTGGGGGAAAAAAATGGAACAAATTAAAAAATATCTCGCATACCTTAATATTGCAAGCAGCTCTTCCGTCAGGCTTAAAACACCAGCATTATCAGCTGTAAAAGGGAAAAAAAGCCCCAGGAAGTCTCCCAAAACAGCAGACCAAATGAAAAAAAGAAAAGGATGAAGGAGGTTTCAAATCCACCCTGGAGAGAATGTGTGTCGCAGCTTTAACCTACTGTAGGGAGAGGGGAAAAAGGGAAACAGGACAGCAGAGACCAGAAATCAGATTTATTAGGACCAACCAGGTAGATAAAAGATGGATGATCACCAAGTGATGACGGCTATTTTGGAATCAGCTAACTTCTGAAAATGTCTAGTCAGCTTTAGCATTTAATACACACGACATTAGTGTCCATGCAAGAGTACTCTCCTGAAAGGACAGGATTTAATGCAGCCGAGATAATTATCTAGATCCTTCTTTATCCCATTAGTGCTTTTCATTCGCATCCTGGAACACTGTAAGCGGATTGTTCAAGAATTATTTGCCATCCGCTGTTTCAATCCCGATTGGAATTATCTTTATACCTCCGTATGAAGAAAAGAGATTACATCCCTGCCAGGGCTTGCTGCAATGTCCCCTTTCTAAGGCTCCTTTTATCATTTCTGCTCTGCAAGGGGATGAAAAGAATCAGAAAACAATTGTCACGGACACGATTTTGCCCTCTCCTCCTCTTCCTTCCCCACGCGTCCGTTCGGGAGGAGGAGGAGGAGATGCTCTTCCCACCGCATTCCCTGCAGCAGATGCACCACTGCACCTGCATGGGGATGAAGCTCAACAAGAATCAGTCATCAAATTACCCAGGACAAGATCCAAAAACGCTCCCAGCTTCCTTTTGTGCCACGATCCACTAATAAAAAAAACAAGGATGAAACTGTTAAAACCAATTAAGCAAATGACTTGATGCAAGAGAAAGAAGTGGGATTCACTGCACTAGAGATCCCAGGGGTGCACGCCAAACGTCATGGTTCGGGCTCTCCAGTGATGTATGTCACTACGCAACTCCGATGGAGAGAAAGCCAACAGCATTCAAACAGCCAACACAATCCCTCGCTTCAAGGCCTAAAATGACACGACAACCAAATTCCCCTCTCAGCCACTCTGCCAGGTTTTGTACGAACAGAAGAATTACATCTCCTTCCAGGTACGGCGAGGACACGGCTCGTCTCCCCATGGGCACCCGCAAGCCTGCCTGGCAGTGAGGGAAGATGCCCAGATGACACCAAACCTGTCCCTCCCCCTTACAGAAACACGAGGAGGGAGGTATCCAGACCTGACACGAATAGGAACGCATGTATTTTTAAAAAAAGCACGCTTTACGGCTGTGCAATGGGATCTGTAGGAGAGCTGTCTTTATAAACAAGTTATTACGAGGAGGAGGAGGGACACAACAATAGCAGGTGCCAATTACTCAGCTCCCAGCAGAGACTTTCCAATTTCTCACCTTCCCCCAAAGCAAGATGTGCCGCGGTACGGCAGCGCACGCACTGCTGAGCGTAACAGCCTTCGGAGCATCGTTGCTTCTCTCCCACGACGCCGAGCCGCATCCCTGCCCCGCCACCGCTGGAGAGGGGCAGCCCGTCCCCCACCAACACCGCACCACAGCCAGGACCAACACGGCATGAAATTAATTTGGAAAGATTGAAACAGCAGAAAGTAAATAAAATTATCTTTTTATTTGACTCCAGAATCTGGGCACTCCTCCTGCCAAAAGGAACAGCAAATTTGTGAGCTAATCGACTGCCAGGTTTGCGTCTCTGCAAATATCTGCTTAGCTTCAGGAACAAAACCCCAGTAACGATTGTGTTATTTTAAGACAGCGGCATATTTTCAGACAGCAAATGTCCACATTGCAACTGGAGCCATCAGAGAGATCCCATCCTTTGAGGCAAGCGCACCAAGGTAATGATTAATATTACAAAAGTAATCCGAGCCTTGAAAAGAATTATTTCCAAAATCAGCAAATAATTACCAAGGCTTTCAGCAATCAATACCCAAGATAAATAGACAATTAAATTGCAAAAGAAACAGAAGAAAGTAGTTAATATTTGCCAAACACAAGCCAAATACACTTTTTCATGTAACCAAATACTTCCAGTAAATAGATATTTTAGCTCACTGGAGAGGCGCTTTCAGAAAGTAATAAATTAATCTAATAAAACAGACAGACAGGGTGGAACCAGACATTAACGAAACACAAGCTGATCTATACGGAGCCAACCCACAATCCAGGTCCTAATTGTGCTCACCCACCATTCTGGGTACTCACCTCCCCCACCCAGGTCAGCTCCTCCGCTCGGGGAAAACACGTTTCACGCTGGCACGGCAAACAGAGAACTGCAGCCATCAAATGACGAATCTTGTGCTCAGCTAAGAATTCGCATTTCCAATTTTTTTTTTTCTAAATACCTCTCGCTCCCCAAAGTCAGCAGATAAATCTGCTTTTAAACACAACTCTTGCTTCGCCTTCCCTTCAGTTGACGCTCCATCTGGGAGGTGCGGGATGAGCGCCCGCCGCCCACGCGAGCATCCCCACGGCACATCCCCAATCTGGGAGTGGGAGGGTTGATCCCGGGGGGCTGCGTCCTGCTCACCATCGCTCCTGGGACCCAGAGGGACTCGGAGCAACCCCGACACCGGGTGCAAGGACTGGCACCACCTCCTCCCCGGGCAGCCCAACCTGTACCAGCTTCCACCCAAAATCATTGCTTGGAGTTCATGCAGCCACACTACTGGGTGAGCATCTGGTGAAGTTCCTCAAACAGCAAACAACTCAAACTGGACAAGATTAAGAGAGGGACACACATGTGGGAAGATGTCCATCCCAGTAATTTTCTGCAACATCAAAGGAAGAAGGAAAGGAGGAAACCAAGGGAAATGGAAGACAAAGAGAAAAGATATCAAAGGCAGCTCCGGAGAGAGCGCAATGAGAGATGGCACGAAAAAGGAATAGTTAAAACACGAAAGGCAAGATCAAATAAAAGCAAAAGATCACAGTCAGGGCCCACAGAGGAGGGAGGGGAGACCACTACACTGCTTTCACCAGCATTAACCAAGTAATTTATTTGACAGGCACTTGTCTGTGGCAGTGGATAAGCAGGAGAGAGACCAACGCTGTACTATTTACAAGGGCTTCTGAAGGCTACACAACTTTTTTGGTACCACAGGCCTCCTATCTAAGCCATGAAATTCCTCAGAGCAGGAGGATTTATTGCAGTGTACGTACAAGCAGCGAGTGACAAAAAAGCCTCTCCAGGTTAAACCTTATTTCCAGAAAGCTCTCGCCAGCCATCACAGGGAGAGAAGAAAAACCTATGTGCTCTATGACAGTCTTGAAAATGTGATCAGGATGGTCCAAAAACTCAGAGAAACAGGTGTGGACCAGGTAATGCAACGAAATTCATAACGAAAATAAAAGACAGGTGGAGATCAATTTTTGCACAGAAGTTTCTTTAAAGCCTAACAATTTACATTTTAATGTTACTGCTCTCCACTTCGATATAAACAGAAATGGAAACATCTTGCGCAACCGTGTTTAGTCACTTCAAAATACAGACTAACCTTTAGGGATCTATCCCTGTACGCGGCGCAGGAGGACGGGAATATTTAAATATGATGGGAGTCACTCCCGGGCAGGGACAGGCAGGAGGGAAGACGGAGTTACGGAGCCGTCTGTGTGTCAGAGACGCGTCCATGCTAATGCACGGATCCTGGAGACTCGAATGTGACTTGACACCGGCACAAAAACAGAAGGAGAAGTGGCCGGTGCCACAAATAATGCAGAAAGAGATGATTTAACACAGAAATCTGCCCCTCCCAGATTTCCTTGATAGCAAGAGAAGCCTGACCTGAGCTCAAAATCAAACCCAAGAAGGGTGTCGCTGAATAAAAAGCCCCCCCACTTCAATTCAAACAAAAAAAAGGCAGAAAAAATGCATTCCCCTCCATGAAAGACAAGAATCCTCTCCCTGAATCAGGAAGCTGTTAAGCAGATGCTTGATCAGCGCTCCCCGAAAAGCCTCTCCTCCTAACAGCATTGACGTGCCAGCCCCACTGAAGCCCGTCGTTTATTTAAAGTTTCCATCATCCTTTAATTTGACCGGTGACTTCTGCCGCCACGGCAGCCCTCTTCACCCCCTGAGCCTGGTCGAACTCTTGGGCTTTGCCTGGTGAAAAATAAAATGTCAACGTCAGAATTGGCACGACGATACGGAAAATCTTCACGTGAAACTTAAACCTTCATTTCCAAATACTTTTAGGTTGGGCCCCACCTCTGTGAAGGTTTCCTGCAAAGCGCCGGGCGGCTGTGGATGGCCGTGCCGAGCCAGGTACCCCAGGATGGGTATTTGCTCGTGTTTCTTTACATCATGAACTGAGAAACTGGTACTTTGGTGACTGGTTTGGGTTTTGTGAAGAGGGAGAACCATGGACAGTCCAAGGCCACCCACAGCAGCCTGCCAGCAGCCTCGCCCAATCTATCGCTACAGCCATTTCTCCATCACTTAGCAGGCCTCAAAGCTCTCTGGAGATGACTGGCAGCTTCACTTAAACTAGCCAGCTATAGATGTGTTGTACATTAAACACTAAGTGCATAATCAATGAACATTCAGGATATAAGCACAAATCAATGATTTGTTTTAGATGAATCAAAGAGAATCGCAAATGAGAGAGGGTTTTGTTCTGCCACAGAAGTGAACCAAGAGAAGTACTTGGTGTAACTGGGGGGGTGTGTATTAACCTCCCCTGCCTGCTCCTCCTCTCCTACGCGCTGACACGGACCCTGCTGTCACAGAAGCGTGGCTGTGTCCTCCAAACCCCTGTGGCAAGAGACGTCACTGTCCCCAGAGAGCAGGTGGGAACCGAGGCATGAAACCAGCCCATTGGCTTTCCCAAGATTAGGACGGATACGGCACAGCAAGGACCCAAATCCAAGTCTCCTGTGCCAGGGAACACCGTCCCGGTGAGGAGAAAGCCCTCTTCCACTTCCAGTAACTTCAACTCCATCACGCAACCACAGCTCTTACTGTTGGAGCAGCAACGGGACACAGAGAGTGCACATGCAGTACAGGTCAAGAGCCCCATGTAAAGACCTAATAGAAACTGGAAAGAAATAAAACCAGAAATACAGGTGACTGCAGACAATGAAAGATTTAGTTTGATAAATGCATATCCACAGATTCCATCGTATCCCTCGTTCTTGGGATGAATTTGGTCAAATCACACGCGGGATAATTTTGCAAACGCTGCCACATTCCAGCCACCAACTGCACACAATGTCTGCCGAGCACCACACGGGCCACGTGAAGGCTCTCAGATGTGCTCCTGCGCATCTTTTCATTCGCCACACATTTTAACAACAGATTTCTAAACTCCACGGCTCCTCAGGCGGGTCCCCGCCCGCACCTCCTCAGCCATCAGAAGCGCACGCTGGGTCTGCCGCCGGCGCCGCTCCTCCTGCTAAAAGCCCCCAAGGGCTGCGCTGAAACGAGCCCAGCTCAGATCAGAGCTCTCACTCACACCGGTCCAGCCGCAGCCTGTGCCCAAGACCTCAAAGAAACTACAAAAACTTCAAGTCAAGCCGGTGCGGGCAACAGGAATGAAAAAGCAGCGGGAACCCCCGCATGCCGCGAGACACGGCTCGTACTTAGCGATATCACAGGCTTTGACTCCGCTGCTTCTAGAGCGGATTAGCGTTCACGGCTTTTACGCATTATATAAGAAGACTTTGTAAACACGCTCAGAGGAACTTCCCTTCGGGGCAAAGCCTGCTTCCCACAAAAGACACCCCGAGCGAGCGGAGCATCCCGCCGCGCACGGCACCGAACAAGCACTATTTCTTGATGGAGATGCTGCCTGAGCCTGCTGCCCTGCGACGGGTACCGGAGCAACGTCCCCGCTGCAGCCAGCGCCCCGCCATCACCGACACCCCAGCGTCCCGCTCGCCACCACATCCGCAAGTCAAGGGAGAGACCCCGCGCTCAGACCTGCACCGAGATTCCCACCCAGGATGGGAGCGGCGAGTCCTTCAAGGAGCTGTGCACTTCTACACTGAAGTGCTCTCAGGATGCCCGCGGGAAGAAGAGTTCCCATGGGATGAGCATCCAAACCACTGCACCATCAGAACCGATGTCAGGGGTGTGAAGCCACTATAGAAAGAGCAACCCCACTTCGCAGGCAAATCTACCGGGGCAGAGGTACCTGCAGTGGTGGTTTTACAATGGAAACCTGGAGCTGGCTGGTACTGGGTAACTATAAATCATCAAAATTTGAGGGGGAATAAACCTGCTGGTGGAAGCCTGCACAGGCAGCGTGGCTACAGAGCCTATCCTGAGCTCCGCAGCCGTACCCTGGAGGTGCAATGCCAACCTCAAACCGCAGCATTTCCAAGGGAGAGCATGTTGGGAGCCTCCGAAAAGGTTCACACAAGGTTTAGAATTTCCTATACAATAAAAAAAAAAACCAACAGAAAACCTCAAACACTTAAAATTCAAATATCCTGCAGCATTTATACCTCTGGGGTAGGATGTAAGGGGCAAAAAGAAGGGCTGGAAAGATGGTACATGGCTGGTCAGTCAGTTAAGATGAGAACAAACATTCTGGATGAGAACTCAACAGTTTTCATCGTTGGGAAGAAAAAAAAACACAACAATTTAATTGCAGGCAGATTGAATTGTTCACCTTCATCCTACCTGTACCCGTGACTTACCTAAAGTCAAGAAAGCTCGGTTCTACTGAGTTCTCAGTGAACACACTATAAAATACTAGACTTTGGCCAAGACACCCACCACCATGAAGCACAGCGTGCGGTCTACCTCCGAGCCACCTCGTGATGCTGGACATCGGGTCAAAAATTGACTAATAACCACAGCACAGCAAAGCACCATTAGCAGGTAAACAAACCCTGCATCGGCCACAGAAGAGCAGCTCCAGAGCTGGTTTGACCTGGTTTATTTTCTTTTGACTAACTCTTTTGTCCTCCCAACAGAGTGGGAAGAAAAGCAGGCTCTGCGACGCCTTACAGGTGTTTTAATATCATTTTATTCCCCACCAGAGGCAACGCAGATGCCTTGCCAGCCTTCCCCAGAATGCAATGATACAAGGAGCTCAGGATCCTTGGGAATTGTCTCCAGCTACGCACAGGGTATGGCCGATGTTAGAGAAGACTGGCAAACACGAAGCTTGTCTTTTAAAAAGAGGGGGATGGGGAAAAGGAGGGTGCAGGAAATTATGAAATAATCAGCTTAACTTCAGCTTGAAATACTTAGAAGACAAGGAGGAGTTGAACAGGAGCTAACCTGTTTAGGAAGAACAAATCACATCCAATCTATCATATTTCTTTCTGTGCCAGGATACCAGGAGGGGAGGAGAAACACAGATTTCAGAGAGGCCTCGGATAGTGTCTCACGGGACAGCCCCGTAACACAGTCAGGGACGCAGGGGCTGGACTGAGCCACCTGAAGGTGGGTGCACCACTGCTCGGAAGACCACTGGTGAACTGGTCGTTGCTCTTTGAACACAGACTGGGAGGACCTCACCTAAGCGAGTTCCAGGAGAACCCATCCCAGATCTGACACCGCTCGGTGTTTTCATCCACAAATCGGCTGCTGGCAGAGAAGACATGCTGATTGCCTTTGAAAGCTACACCAAGCTGAGAGGGACTGCAAGCAGGCAGGAGGACAAGATCAGAATTCAAAACAATCCTGACACTTAAGAAGAAGCAGTCTGGAAAAAAAAAGGATGCAGTTCAACAAGGACAAGCGTGAGGTAATGCGATTTGGTAAGAATAATTAACCAGGCAAATACAAGATGAGGAATGAAAAGCAGGAAAAGTTCTGGAGAACTGAAGGGTCAATGGGAAAAAAAAAATAATTAAACACAAGTAATCTGTGGCAAAAGTTAAAAACAAATACACTGGGATGTATAAACAGGATTGTTGTATGTAAAAGACTTGAAGTAACCCCTTATTCTTCTGAGCAAAAATAAGGCAGCGATTTCAGTCCTGTATCGCAGGTTAAGCATCACTTCACGAAGGACGATGGTCCAGAAGAGAGTAACAAGAACAACTGCAGACCAAGAATACATGACCTAAAAAGAATGATCACGGGAACTCACACGGTTTAATTTATATTAGCAGGGACTAAGGGGAGACATGGCAGCAACCTGCAAATATCTAACAGGCTCCTGCAAAGAAGGAAGGAAGGAACTTTTCTGCCTGTGCCCAGTAAATGGAAAAAGAAGAGCAATCATGGAACCAAACTGAAGGAAAAGACATTTCTGTTCAGACCGTAAGAAAAATCTAATGGCAGGGCTGCTAAATGTCAAACAGATCGTCCAGGGAGCTTAGGCATCTCTGTCATCTGCGGTTTTTAAGAATGGATACGATAAACATCTGTCAGGAAGGGGCTGGTTATCACTGATCCTGTGTAGGGGCACGAGATGGGCTGAATGACCTCTCAAGGTCTTCTCCAGCTCCGTACTGAACAACAGCCTGATACGTAAATGGCCATAATAGCCGGAAACCTGCTGTGCTGACACAGCCTGACCCACGTTCTTCGTGACCTGTTGTAGCTAATCGCTGCTTGCGAGCGACAATCTGTTGCTGTCAGAGGAAAACACGTATCCCAGGGAGGGTCCTGCCAAGAAGGACAGTGGTACCCAAGGTTATTATCTGGGCACTTGAATGAGCAATGGGGAAAAGCTACTTGTTAAAAAGTAAAAGTGAGTCAACGGACAACACGGTCCAGCTGGCACAGACTACCCAGCTGGGCTGGCCACTCTGCTTCAGAAACCAGGACCGACTGCTGAGAGCCCGCACAGCACCGCAGGCTGGTGTCACTTCATTTATGGGAGGGAGCTACGAGCAAAGCAAGTGCTCAGCAACACCCACAAGAAGGCAGCTCTCAGAGCGCTCCCCTGCCCTGCGCCGCGTACCACGGTCTGGCATTTCTGGCCGAAAGCGCACACAACACCACCTGGTCGTCCAGTCGAAAATCCCACCAGCAGAAGCTCATCGATGCACTGGCCGTACCCCCGCATCATAAACACCCATCACCCAAACCTCTGCGAGGAGGCAGCTCTGGTGGGATTTAAACCACGCCAGCGTCAGGACACAAGGGTCCTGCAGCTGATGAATGAGGCGGAGGAGCCCAAGCAGCCACCCATCAGGTACCCGCAGCCAAGAGAAGATGGCTCATCCCAGGCGCTCCTGCCCGGCTGCCGGGGAAGGGGCTGGGATGGATGGGGATCTACACAACCTGGTGTCATCCTGCCCATCGGAGCCAAAAAATCTTCTCCCAGTGCCACCCCAGCCCCAATGCCAGCCTTGCTCCACGCGCAAGCTGCATCTTGTGACGGTGCATGGCGTGCCAGGGGACTGCAAAGCCATCGAGTCACATCCTACACTCAGCAAAAGCTGCTTCTCACCCGGAGCAGGGAGAGATGCTCGTACAGCGAGTGGGAAGAGAGGGTCAAGGGCTGAGGAGCCGGACTGCCTGCCTTTAACGGCCTCCAAAATTGCAGGAACTGGAAGAGCTGAGTGACTACACAGGCGTGAGATGTTGCACACCCGTTTGCGAGACAGATACACAATTCAGAAGCAACTACCAGAATTGGCCTCCGGGCCAGGATAAATCCAGAGCGCTGCTTCAGTGAGTGACAGGATGGGGAAAAGCAACTATTATGTTGTCAGGAAAAACTGGCGGCGAGCATCTCTGCGATACCTCGGCGGGATTCCCCTGTGGCCTCGACGGGCCGGGGCCCCGCACCCCTGCTTCGCACCTACTGGGTGCCAAACCAGCAGCGATATTTAAGCACCGAAGCCGGCAGCCCTCGCACCAGTCCCACCAGTTACCAGCTCAGCACCGACCCGCCAGAGCCGTGCGTGGGGAGGGGAGGGCAGGCCTGCACAGGTTTCCCCTCACCTCCAGTTTGCCTTGAGACCCCCCTCCCCATCCAGCCCAGGGCTTCCCCTGGCATCCCTACCTGCCCACGAAGATTTAACCCGCGTGGGTCCCATCGCCCACGAAGGATTCCACAGTAAACGTGGGGTTGCGAAGGAGGGCATCACCAAGCGCAGCCCAGCGCTCCCCCCCAGGCCCCGGCGACGAGCAGGGACCCCTGTGCTGCGGGGGGTCCCAGGGGCCACGGTCCCGCGGGGGCTGGGGGCTGCCGGCTCCGGACCCCAGAGGCTCCAGCAGGATCCACCCCCCCTACCCCGCGCGGGGTCCAGCCGGGCCCGGCTCCCGGAGCCCCATCGCCCCCTCAAACCCCGCGAGGGGGGGGTGGAGGGGGGGGCCGGCTGCCCCTTACCTTTGTGCCCGCCGAAGGCTCCGTACCAGGAGAGGGAGAGCAGCGCGCACAGGCAGCCGAGCAGCAGCGTGAGCGCCGTGCCGCTGCGGAGCCTCATCGCCTCCTCGCCGGCGGGGGCGGCCGCATGTCCCGGGCGGGGCAGCGCGGGGCAGCGCGGAGCGGCGAGGCCCCGGGATGGGGGGGAAACCCCCCGGCGAACGCGGAGGGGAGCGGAACGGAGCGGGGCGCACCGCCCGCCCGCCCGCACGCAGCGCCCGCGCCGGGCCGGGCCGGGCCGGGCGGGGCCAAAAG
>WHYT01014469.1:67235-82113 GCA_009806455.1 Tetrax tetrax | reverse complement strand
CACGCGTGTGTGAGTGTACACGTGTGTACGCGTGTGTACATGCGTGTACATGCGTGTCTGCGTGTGTCCGAGTGCGTGTCCCCGGGTGTGTGTGTCCTGGGGGGGGAGCGTCTGTGCGCACACGTGTGCACGGGTGCGTGTTCGTGGTCACGCATATAAATGTACACACCTCTGCACACGGCTTGTTGACAGACATGTACACATGCTTACGTATACACGTGTATGAACACACATGTCTTGCTGGGGGGGGGCCTGCGTGCGTCTATGCACATGTGTGGGTGCGTGCGCGTGCGTGCACACGCTGGGATCCATCCATCTGTGTGTGCCTGCGTCCATATGTCTGTGTGTGTGCGCGTGCACATGCGTGTCTGGGTCCATATGTGTCTGTGTGCACAAATGTTCACATGTGTGTGTGTGTCTGGCTCCATACGCTTCTCTGTGTGCATGCACGCGCCTGGGTCCATATGTCTGTGCACGCATGCGTGTGTTTGCACATGTGCGTGTCTGGCTCCGTATGTCTGTGCGTGCACGTGTGCCTCGGTCCCTATATCCCCGTGGGGGCGCGTGCACGCACCTGTAGATCCGCGCAGGGGAGCACGACGCGTCTCTGTGTGCGCACATGGACCCTTGCACGAGGCGTGTGCACGCACCCACGTGTTTGCCCCTCTGCGTGCTGGGCTGTGTGGAAACAACGCTCAGCATGCGGGGTGAGGCTGTGCACAGGGTGTCCCTGAGGGTGACGCTGTGGGTGTCCCTACGGATGTCCCTGAGGGTGTTCCTGGGGCTGTGCACAGCTTGGGAGGAGGGGGGATGCAGGATGAGGTCGGGGGCAGCAGCCCCCACGGCCGTGCAGTGCACATTCGCCGCCGCTGTCGCAGCAGCGTTCCGTCTCGGTTCAGGAAACAGCACCTCACGTTTATTGAGGGAAAATCGATGCCTGATGAACATCGCAAATGGACGCTGCCGCCCGGGAGGGCATCATCGCTCTTCCAAAGGACCTGGTACTCAGGGCTCACGGCCTCAAGCTGTTTCCCCAGATGAAGGACAGAAGAAATCAGATTTTAAAATTATTTTGATTGTTAACGGGTCCGGCTTTATTTCATTATAGACCAGAAGGAGCTGTGCAGCGAGGCCGGGTTGAAGCGCTGCGTTTCCATGCCTCCATCACCTCAATTTACTCCTGCGGTTGTTGGTGAGGTCAAATGGGAGGCAGCAGCTCATGTGCCCCGTACCTGGGTGCGTAATTCCTCTGGCCAAAGCTGGCATCTTCCATTCCCCAGACTTCTCTTAGTAAGTAAATATTTCTCAGATGTGTAAATATTGTAGGACTGGCTCCCAGCGACCAAAGTCCGTTGTTTGAAATGTTTGGATCAATTAAGGAGTCAAGTAAAGCGAAGCGCATGCCAGAGGCAGGACTGGAGATGCAGGCGCTTGGTGATGCTCGGCCGCAGGGGCTGGCCGCAGCGGCAGGCAGATGCACTGGGGGCCAGCCGGGCTCCGTGGGAAGCCTGCTGAAACAGGGAAAACCGGCAAAGGGGTCATCGGGCCTCCGCTTCGTTTCCTTCTGGAAAGGCGAGGGGCAAAGAAAGCCAGGCACCCAAGAGAGGTGGGTGCAGGGGCGGCTTTGGGGAGCTCTGCACGATCCACGCACCTTGTTGAAAGCCGTACACGTGTACAAGGAAAAGCACGGACAGCCCCTTTCTGCAGGAGGTGCTCCTGTCCCTACCCATGTCCTCAGACCCTTCTCTAGTTTATAAAATAAACGACGTTTTTCAAATCTTGAAATGGCCTCTCCCAACGATGAAAAATGCTGGGAAGGAAATCGGCAGAGGGAGCCCTTTGGACAGCACCGAAAGTTTCTGCAGCCGCTGCCAGAAGCCAGTGAAGAGCAGTGGGGCCCCAGCACAGACCGGGCACATCCCTGACTGGGGAAATGCCCTCAACATCACTCTCAGAAATACAAAAAAAAAAAACCCAAAAGGGGCTGGATCCATGATTTCTCATTTGAATTTGGCAAGGCATCGCCCGAATGACAGTCAGCAGCACATTCCATGTCTCAGAGTGCTCCATCAGTGCCGCGGAGAGCAGCCACGTACCCAGACTCAGACCCCCAGCCCAGCGCACCCACCCGTACCTCGCTCCTCGGCTGCAGGTAAAGCCTCAACCCCACCAGCACCAGCATCTCCACCATTAGAGCAAAGAAAACAAGCCCCAGAAGCTCTGTCCCACCCAGCCTGCTTAAACCTACGTGTTAAACCCAGGAGCCAACAGAGGCTTCGCAGGAATTAAAGGCAAAAAACCCACCAGAGACAGCAGACAAGTAGGAGCTGCTTGGGGGAAAGGCGTGTGAAATCCTACTGCTGATAAAGAGCCTGGAAAAATAAGATGACACGATTTAGCACGTCAGATGTTGGGTGTTTATTTTCAGATGTGCAAAACGCTCCTACCGCACGGGATATGGTGCGTGCCTGCAGCGGAAGAGAAGAGAATAATGTTAATAATTTCTCCAAGACAATTAATTAGTCACTTTCCCAAGGATAAAGCTTAATCTGATTTCTGCTGTTATACTTTGTCTTCATGAAAGTCTGAAGAAATGAAGGAGCTGTATACCACCCTCACATGACAAAAACCTTGGGCTCTTTTGGAAAAAATGAGGAACTAAGCAAAATTGCCAGCACTTGGCGATTTTTATATCAGATCGGCAAAGTTCCCTTTTATTCTTGAAGTCCTTCCCTCTTATCCCAGTTTTAGCTTTTGCTGTTTTTTAACAAGCAAGTTTTGAGCCTTGGTCTTTTTGCAGAGCAAAGTTTAAAATAGAAACTGCAGAGACTAAAAACCCCAGCAGCAAATAAACAGAGCGAAGATGGTTTTTTTGAGGTGATCTCATGATCTTTGAACAGTTGATGTTGGCAATACCGAGCATACTGCAGAAATGAGGGCCTTCCACAGAAAGCACGCCGATAGCAATCCACGGATCCTGAGGCCATTACAAAAATCAGAAAGAGAAAACATTTATTAGGTCTAGATATAAAATGTAATCCAGATTTATAGCTGATTTTATCTAGCTCTCTAAAGAGCTTGGCTCTGGAGCTTGGCCCAGCTGTGGGCAGGTCAGGCTCGGTCCTTCCTATGCTGCTTTAAGCAAAGAGCCCTTGCTGTTTTCTTATAAAACAAAGCAACGTCATTTTCTCTCTGTTTTATAGGCTGCTGTGTTCAAACATCACCAGGGCTTGCTTCACTGCAGTGTCAATGTTTCCAAATTCTCCGTAGCCAGCAGAGATTAAGATAACAACAGGGTGTTTACCTTCTATGTGTTGACATGTTGATGCTTTAATTCAGGCCAAAAGCTACAAGTCAGGTTCTCAAAGCAGCGCTCACCCCAAGCAATTCATGTAGGTCGCAAAAAGTTCCTTCTCACCTTCAGGAACACAAAATCCTTACGTATTTGCACAACACCCATAGCGTGTTTGTACTTTGTGCCTGCTTTCCACCCGTTTTCCCTATCTGTTCCTCTGCCTCAGTGAAAAAAAACTGTCCCAGAGTTTTCTGACCTTAAAAGTTTCCTGTCACGCCAATGAGCAACGGTGCTGAGCCCGTGTAAACACCTGACGTGGCAGAGTAACCCTTCAGGAAAACTCAGCCTCAAAAATGAGACAGCAAAAAAATCCAAACCTGCTCGGCTTTCCCTTCTGCCTGTGCTGTTACGGAAGGAGGGTTTCCGCTTCGGAGGCGGTGAACACGGTTTTCATTGGGCTGGTGGAGGTGGGAAGCTGTCACAGGGCCGGGCTGAGTCACCAGTGTCTGACCCGATGTGTCTGGAGGATCCTGCACCCTTCCAGAAGCCTCTGGAAGGAGCACGTGGATTGTGGCACTTGGTCCAGCCCGGCAAGCGTCTGCCCGCTGTGGCTCCGTGCCATCCCTCCATCACCGCACGCCATCCCTCCGTCGCCGCATGCTGTCCCACCAAACCTTCCCTTCCTCATCGGGAGCGCCAGCACAATGATGGGGACCTCAGGATGGAGTGATGGCTTGGGGAAGAATTCCCTCTGGAAAATAATCATCAGCCTCTGTTGTGGTTTGCAAGCGAGGAAAAGACTGGTACCTCCCCCTCCATCCCGCCAGGACTTCACCGCAGACATGAAAAGTTTGGACCTAAGGAATATTTCTGGTGATTATGTCCTCAGAGCAAGAATCTCACCAAATATTTTTAAACACTTCCCAGCAGCGAGTGGGTGTAGAGAGAAAGCAGAGCACTGCAGGGATGCTAATTGCTCCTTTTTGAGCCTTTCCTCTGCAACCTTGAAATTTTAAACTTGAACAGCTTTTTTTCCCATCCCCTTTTTGCTACAGCCATCTGCGAAGCTGGCTGCTGAGCAGCAAGGGCTGACAAACCAGGTTTTGGGCAGGGGTTGCTGTGATGCTACGAGATCCCTAAAGAACGACAGGAAAACATCCATGCAGCTGAGAACACCAAAACCCAGATCTTCCAGCAAACAGAGGAAAAAAAAATGCCAAGTTAAGATGTGTGGGGGCTGAGACCCACCTTGGGGGCAACGGCAAACGCTGGGAGAGCGAAGTCCAAGGTCTGTGCTGGATAAGGGCTCGCTGGGAGGAAATCCCCCACCTCGAGGAGGAGGAGGAAACTCACTGAGTCACCCCTGTCTCGTGATCGGTGAGCTAAGCTAACAGAGGCTGGTGAAAGCCTTGTTTTCCTTCTGTTTTGTAAAAGTGCATGATGTCACGACCAGAAAGCTGAGCGTGACTCAGCATGTCCCACCAGGAGAAGGGAAATTCCCTCTGGCTTTTGGCCCTGTCCATATCTGCCAACTGGATTAAAGTTACATAGAGGAAAACCTAGATTTCTGGTTTTAATTTGGTGCATCGGCTGATAATTATAAATGCATCAATTAATCTGGAGGCACAAGTGGCTTGAAAAGACCCAGCAACTTGATGGCAAACCACTGCACCTCAAACAGCCCGGCATGACGGAGAGGGGAATAAGGAATCGTCCCGTCTGGGATGACAGCGACGCGGTGCCTGAGGAATGAATGTGCTGGGGCTGGGTCCCAAAAGTCACCTCTCTGGGTCTGTAAATGAGACCAAAAGTGGCCATCGGGGCCCTCAGAAACAGGAGATAGGATGGGCATGCGGGAGGTGCTGCCTGGCAAGGCAGATTCAGCACTGGCAGTGTCCTGTACTGCACCCCCTGATCTCTTCTGATTTTATGGAGAAAAAAAAGTAATCCAAGGTTGTCAAGCCAGCGACTTTCACCAACATTTTCAGAAATAAGGATACACACAGCAAAGAAGCAAAGGGAAGGGGAGTGCAGCATGGCTCTGCTGTGCGCCCAAACCTTTCGCTGTCTCGGGCTGTAAAAGCTGGTGAATCATTCCCTGAGCAGCACCATTCATGCTTCAAACTGAACCTGATTCTGTTTATACTTTACCTTATCACTTCATGGTGGAATATTTGCCATGTCATACCTAGAACTCAAAATTCCTAGAAAACTTTTTAAGTTAAAAAGAGCAATCCTTTCCATTGCAAGTACTATTTTCCAGAAAAGTGTCGTGATTTCAAAATTGCCACACATATGCAAAAAATTTATCTATATGGAAGGCCAAGTGTTTTAACATGTATACTTTAGGTCAGGAAATAAACTACCTCCCCATGGTGGAAATTAAAACTTATCCTTCTCTTGACTGCAGGAGATGATAAATCATGACAGGGTTTTTCCTATGGTTTTATCATCTTTAAGCAAGAAATATGTCACTAAGAGTCAGACTGGTCAGGCCCTTAGACGAGAGGAAATTAACACTGACGAGGAACCTAATAATCATTGATCCATCTTTATTTAATTACACTTGGACTGCACAGATGGTGTGTTCTGCCAGCTGGACTCTCCCGTGGCCAGATTAAGAGGCCTGTCGACTGTATCTGATCCACAAAAAAACTACCCCTGCCAACCAACTTGGAAAGCCCCCAGAACATCCTCCTTAATGTCCGTCGTGTTTATACTTGTATATTTATTTTTAGTCACCCTTTCTTCCAAAACACTGGGTTCAGGTGAAAAGCGTTAGCTCTTTAATCCCGCCATGACGAGCGTGCAATAACACTCTGGGCAGGCTCCCCACCTCCATCGTGCTAACTGGGATTGGCTTTACTGGCCCAGAAAGAGAAGATGGAGGTGACGGGGGGGAGGTGGGGGGGACCGAAAAACGAAGGGCATGGCGTAGCCAGGGACAAGGAGGAGGTTGCAAGGACAAGGCAGGAGCCGGCCCCGCCTGCCCGTTGCGAGCCGGCCCTACCGGTACCCCGGCTGCTAATTCCTGCTGCGCCACAGCCATGGCGGCGTTGACGGTGAAAGCTTACCTGCTGGGCAAGGAGGAGGCGGCCCGCGAGATCCGCCGCTTCTCCCTGCCGCCTCCCGCTCGTTATCAAGCCATCTACGACCGCGTCGCTGAGCTTTTTCAGGGGTTGATGAGGGCAGGGACGCCGCCCGCTTTCCGAATGCACTATAAGGGTGAGTGGGGTGGGGTGGGGGGCTGCCCAGCAGCTGGGTGTCCCCGCTGTTCCCCCCTCCCGGGAATCCTCACCACAGGCCATTGACACCTGACCGGGCATTGCCTAAATGCAATGCTTTACCTTTTCTAGATGAAGACGGGGACTTGATCGCTTTTTCCACCGACCAGGAGCTGGAGATGGCGATGCCTTACGTGCAGGACGGTGTCTTTCGTGTTTACATCAAAGGTAACGCCGCACAGCTGCACGGGGTGGTAGTGGGTCTCTGGCTTTGCGCTTTGTGTTTGCTGACAGGGCTCTGGAAATGGGAAAAACGAGCCCCAGGCCCCTCAGGGGCCTGGTGTAACCTGCAGCCTTCGGGGGGGAGGTTAAATAAAGGGCAGGGTAATGTGCCGGAATGTGAATCCTCCCTGCGGAGGTGGGATCACAAGTTTCCCCCTAGCCCTGTCATCTCAGCTGGCCCAGCATGAGCCACTGTTGTCACAGGCTTCCTGGAAACACTAGCCTGGCACTGGTGTCTTTAATATTCACAACAATGCACTAGGAAGCCTTAATTCCCTCTTATTTAGTGCCTTGTCCCTTCTGTTCATGTAGATCCCTGCAAAGCTTTTATCTGCAGTCCATCTGAGTCACACGAGCTAGTGCTATTGTCCCCGTTTGCTTGCACTTCTTCATAACTCCCTCTCTGGAAACATTTTGTTCTTGCAGTGCTAGGAAGGCAGGATGAGAAGCCAAGTGGGGTAGTGCAGTACTAATCTAAAATAAACACAGCAGAGACTGTTAAGGATAAGGCATGCGCGGTTTGCAGAGCAGGTATCTTTGCGAAACCCCTTTGCACTTGGTTTAAGTCCTCTTCCATGCCCCCAGCTTGTGTTTGGCAGCCAGTGTAAAAATAAACTGACCTAGTAAATCAATACTGTTCTGACAAGGGCTGTTTGTGCTTCTGTCTCCTCTGCCCGATTTCCAGCCTTTAAATAGTAACCTCATTCTTGATGCAAAGTTTCCTTTCCTTTCCTTAATAGAGAAAAAGGAGTGCAGGCGGGAACATCGCTCGCAGTGCAGCCAGGAGCCTCCCCGTGACATGGTGCATCCCAACGTGATCTGTGATGGCTGCGAAGGACCGGTGGTGGGTACCAGGTTCAAGTGCACTGTCTGTCCAGACTATGACCTGTGCAGCACCTGTGAGGGGAAAGGCATCCACAAGGAGCACAACATGGTGATGTTTCAAAGTCCACTGCTAAATCCCTTTGAGGTGAGGAAAAAAAAAAAAAATCTAAGGAGGGGAACTAATGAATGGGATATTCCTCAAATTTAAGTCACAAGTTTCAGTTACTCAGAATCTGGCTGTGTGAACAGAGTCACATGAACGTTACCCTTTACAGTGGCTTCCCCGAGGACGCTGGCTCCGTAAAATGCGGCATGGTGTTCCACCCTTCCCATGGATGCACTGCTGGGGATATCCTGGCCCTGCAGCTCCATGCCAGAACTCCGAACAAGCCCAAGCCACTGCTGCAGCCTCCAGTCCACCCACTGCAGAAGGTAAGAGGAGATGCCCTGGTAAGCAGGGTAGTGGTGAAGCCAGACTAGCAGAGGTTCTGCAGCACAGGGTGGAATCTGGGTGGAAAAATAGGCAGAGGAACTAATTGAATTTGCTTGAAATATAATTACCACCTTTCAGTGCAGAGTGGGATTATTTTAAGGCATGCTTGGGCCTGATGAGGATACAGAGAGAGTATCCAGAACCAGACAAAGCTGAGCTGCTAGGTCAAGCATGTCACTACTCTACTCCAGATCTGCCTTTCAGCATGGCTAATGAGCCTTAACAATGCTAATGCCACTGGTTTTCTGTTCCAGAGGTAGCTCAGTGTTTTGTCTCTGTACTGCCTTTGATGTGCAGTGTATGTGAGCACCAAGATGTGCTCTGAAGGTGCTCTTTCCCTCTGAGCTTCCATGTGTGCTAACAGAAATTGTTTTTCTAGAAGCTTCTACTAACAGCCAGCCTCAGGACCCCAACGTCACCTTCTTAAAGAATGTTGGGGAGAGTGTGGCAGCTTTTCTGAGCCCGCTGGGTAAGTGACTTAGTTTGTTATCCCAATCCCTGAGACTGGCTTAAAGGTCCTATTAACAGGAGCAGCAGTCGGCTCTTGTGACTTACGCTGGAACTACCTCATGCTATTAAGCCTTGAAGGCTTAATTTCCTCCTGGTACTAATACTGCCTAGGCTTAGACCAGCCACTCAGTACCTTTTCAGAGCTCTCCCTTGGGAGGAAACGGGGAAAGATTTCATTAAGGTGACCACTCTAACACTAATCCTAAGTGGACACAGATAACTTCTGCCCTGACCCTCTAAATGTATGGCTTGTCTGTCTAGAGGAAGGTGACTATTTGGGGCCTAACTATTACTTGTTTAAAGAATGTTTTGCATTAATTCCTACATGGCAAACTGTAGGATTACAGAAACCTTAACAGCATTTAGACCAGGATTGATCCATGCTTTTTTTTAGGACTGTGCTTTGGAAAAATCTCTGCAAGTCTTCCTCCATCTCAAATGCATTTCTAGGTATTGAAGTTGATATTGATGTGGAACACGGAGGACAGAGAAGCAAAGTGACCCCTGTTTCTCACAATCAAGAGAACAGTGCTGAGTGCAGCAGCAGTACTGTAAACCAGAACATCCAGACCAAACAAGACTGGAAGAACACAGATTCTGCTACAGAAGTAAATGTTGTTGCAGAGCAGATACAAGACATGGTGATAGATCCTGTGCCCACACAAATGGAAGATGGCAGCTTCCACTCGCAGGTACAAGAACTAGGACACTAATGTAATAATGCTTGCTGAAGTGTTACTAAAAAGGAAGATAGTAATTCAGCATGCATTGTGGGATTGAATATTAAACTGTCAGCAGATTAAGTGATAGCACCTTCGCGTTACAGGTTTACAGCAAAAGTGGTGGGACTTGGTGTGGATGTAACCCTTCATATTAAAGGCAGATAGTAGGAGCATGCATCCTACCTGGAGAACACTGCAGCACCTGGACCTTTTTTCATTTCCATTTCAGGAACACAGTGAGTCCAGCAGCTCGTCAGGGGGTGATGAGGACTGGACCCACTTATCTTCCAAAGAAGTGGATCCTTCCACAGGTGAACTGCAGTCTCTGCAAATGCCAGAGACAGACGGTCCGAGCTCCCTGGATGTATCTCGGGATCCTCCTCAGCCAGGACCTACAGGACTGCGAGAAGCTGCACTCTACCCGCATCTCCCACCAGGTATGGGCATGTGTGCAGGTTTCATAACTGAGAGTAATTTTCACTCAGGAAATGCCAACTTGCCTGACATAAGCTTTTAGAGATGGTAGAAACCAAGGTCACGTATGGACAAGTTTAGCTGTAACTTTGTTAGCAGGTATGGCAGCTCTTGCTGTGTTAGAGACAGGCAGGTGGTTCTCCTCTTGAATGTGGGCAGCTAAGCCTTAAAAAGACTTCTAACCTTAGACTGATAGGCCATTTGAGCAACATGGGGACAAAAAGGTGGTATCCTAAACTATGTTCTTGCTGTGTACTCTTCAAGGCAGCCTTTTACGGCAGGCTGCAGACCAGTATATCCTGAGACTTTAAGACAGCGTTTTTCTGGCGGGAGCCAGTAACAGTACGCCAGGCCCCTTCACTGAGAGCAGCAGCACAGAGTCCCACAGCAAGGCCAGCTGAGCCTGACTCAGCACTTTTCTCAGCTAGTGATGTATCTTTTATCTCAAACATCTGCCCTCCTGGGAGACAAAGGAGAGCGTTTAACCAGCCATACTAGACGTACAATGCCATCTACCTACACTGTGGCATTAAAGCCTTGGCCTGTTTGCCAATTAAATGAACTATTTCCACTTTAAACTATTCTCTTCACAGAAGCAGACCCTCGCCTCATTGAATCTCTGTCCCAGATGCTCTCTATGGGCTTCTCTGATGAGGGTGGATGGCTCACTCGGCTCCTGCAGACGAAGAATTGCGACATCGGGGCAGCACTAGATGCCATCCAGTATTCCAAGCAGCCACCTCACTTGTAGTAGTCTGTAACAAAAAGCACTTTCCTTCTAACTGAAAGCAAACAACGCAGTACACCTTACTCAGCGGTTCATCTTTCTTCCTGCTAAGGGTTTCTGTCTCATGCTCCTAAGTGCTTGTAGAATGGAGGAAAAATAAATACCATTTCCTGTGATGAGTCTGTGTGAGTGTTTAACTGGCGCAGCTGTATTATTTTGTTGAAAGAGGGGAAGGACTGGGCTGGGAGGAGGTGATTTCATCAGGCAGTGGCCTATGCAAGACTGTAGGGGTACCCTTAGGGCTCCACTTGTGAAGACAAATCAAATGCTTTGCTCTTGCAGCTCTGGAAGAAAGGGTTGCTATGGGAGATCTAAACAAGAAGGTAGCACAGGGGAAAAAGGCTGTAGTTTACAGGGGCATTTTATGTACTTGCCAGGAATTCTTAGAGCCTTGGAGCTTTCTTCCCCATAAGCTGACCTACTTCCATTCTTACTTCTAGCTGATGAGGTTGCTAGACAACACTCTGTAACCCTAGTACTCACCCACTGCAACAGACTTCCCCCAGACACAGCCACAGAGCAAGTAAACAACTTTAATAAGTGCAGTTTTGTAAGGCTTAAGAGTAAAGCCATCTTCAGGTTAGAATCTTGCCTCTGTACTCAACATACCAAATACATTATAGAGACAAACAAGAAATTGAGGCTAAATATGCCTGAGCTTCTCAGAGATCATCATCAAACTCCTCACCAGTAGAGAAGAGGTGTTTGCAAGAAACACTGCTGAGCTTTGGCCCAGTGTTAGGGTTAACAAGGGTGCTTGCCCTCCTAGGGCTCCCCAAACCCCACCTTCCTGCACCTTCTGAGGCACCAGGTCCTGCCCTTATTAACTGCCTGTGAGGTTCTCTGAACAACACATCCTCCTCAAATGAGCAACTGCTGCTGGGCGCTGTGATGCCAGGCAGTTCCGAGGCAAGCTGCTCAACATGCTTTTTAAACTGAAAACCTGTACCTGGAGGTACTGTCCTTCCAGCCTGCTCTGAGCATCTTCTGGCCCTGCCAGCATCTGCTGCCGCGGTGCTGTGCGGCCCCAATCTTCCACCGCCCTCCTGTGGTGACAAGGTGGCCATGGCAGCATTTTCACACGAGAGGAATTTTTCCCACTTCGAGGGTTTGGTACAAGCAGTTGGGGTTTGTGTATTCTCCTCAGGCGCTGTGGGCTCAGGGAGAGCAGGAACCACGCTGTCTCCAGAAACAGCGTCTCCGTCATCGTGATCAGGCACTGCTACAAAACATTTCTTGCGCTATAAGAAGAAAGAGAGCTTGGTTATAAATCCAGCGCGCCCAGCCAAGCAAGCTGCACAGAAGCAGGTAGAGAAAGAGCACTCAGGTCCTTCAAACGCACCCAGATTCTCTGAGGCAGAGCCAAGGCGGATGCGGTGGGTGGGCCTGTGAATTCTGGGCTGGGAAGGCTCCGGCCAGCTTCGCTGGCACTGCAGGCAATCACAGTGACCTCAATAATTGCACAGGGCACAGGTGCCACTGCTCAGTAAGGCAAAGCAGCGCAGATGGCAGCTGTGCTCATGGAGGAATCCGGCTCAACCGCTCAGCTTACACAAGGGGCGTTGGTTTTGCTCAACTAAAACCTTTCAGAGAGAAACTCCCCGCACAGTTTTCTTCCCCTCCCCAGTCATTCAAACAGAAGAGCAGGGAAAGATGCATAAAACTTCAACATTATGGTGACACAAAAGAGGTCAGGAGAACACTGTTTTGTTTTACTGGTAGGAAGCATCTTTTACAACTAAGAGACTTCAGAGGTTTTAACCTTTTTGGCTCCGTAGGCAAACTGGAAAACTTCATTTTCCTCTGTGTACTCTTGAGCATCACTGGAGAGAAAGCTCTTCTGTTGTTTCCTGGCCAAAAAGATCATTCACAAAGAGGACAGATTAGCTCCACTGTGAGGTTTTTCTTTCATAAATCACCAGAAATGCTCATAAAACGCATGTCTCTAAGCAATAAGAGAAGTTTTACCCCCAAATACCAAATCCCTGCTCAGCTCAGGTCATACATTGCAACCTGTACTTTGTTCAGCTATCAGAGATGAGCTACCTCTCACACCACCAAACCAAATGTCAGCACCCGGGAGCAGGAATTAAAAAAAAAAAAAGTTCTTTCTGTACCTTTGTTCCTCCACAGTGTTCTTCCTCCGGGAACAGAACTGTTGCCTTTCTGTACCCGCCGCCTCCTCTCCATCTTCCTGATCTTCACTGTCCTTGTCCAGATATTTACTCCAGCGACTAACTTCTGCCCTTCCCTCCTACAACATCAGCGAATTACTGAAAACAGCAAAGTACAGCGTTCTCACTTCTGTAATTGTTACATTTGTGCCGGATGCCTCAAATCACAAGTCAGTTTAGGACACGTTCCTGTGTCGCGTTCCTAGGCTCAGCATCCCGGTGGAGCAGGGTTTCTGTGGAGATCCCGTTCTCCTTGCTGGAGCCTCTCTGATTATCCACGCTCTTTCAGCTGTCTGAACCCATACAAAGGGATCGCTCACTGAGCCTAGGTCAGTATGGGCTTTACCTGAGCCTCGTAGGGATCTTACCCGATGGACCGAACGGTCTTCACGTTGGGCTGCTGTATTTTTGCTGTCATTTACAGATTCTTCTACACACCTAAAACAGAGGTTTAAGCTAGAGTTTCTAGAATGTGCGGATTTGTCATTTTCAGATCACCTAGTCATAGCACAGGGGATTGGACAGAAAGCACGGACGGGAATACTGGGCAGGAGGCACATCAGGAAAAAAGGATCCATGGGAAAGCAGATGTCAAATGAAGAATTTGCAAGATACATTGCCCAAAGACTTGAAAAAAAATCTAGTTAGAGGGTAGCCCTCCTTTCTATACAGAGTAGCAAGTTTGATCTACAGAGGCTAATCATGAAATTATAAATTCTAATTGATCATAACTAGGGATATAACAGTGTGTCTTTTGGGACAACAGCTTAAACCCACGAATTATATCCCAAGTAACCAAGGAAAAAGGGGAGTTATTTCACAATGTTTTGAATTTCACAATGTTTTGAGAATAGGAATAGCAACTCTTTTTGATAAAATGGACAATGAGTTTTCTTCCCAAAGCTTAGCCATGAAGCACTGCATATACACAACTAAGTTATCTAACGAGCTTTAACTGATTTCTAAAAATAACCTCGAGCAAAAAGGAAGCTGGACCAGTTCAAGACCAGCTTAAGATTAGGCAATTTGTAAACAGATTCAGGAATTAAATAAACAGGAAAGTGTTACTCAAATTTTCCATCCCAGCAGGAATTACACCCAAATGTTTGAACAAAACAAGTCTCTTTATCAACAGCAGCAGGGATTACTCAACGGATCCACCGTGTGAAACCCCTGAATGCCAACAGTTAGGTAGCAGCAGCTTAGAGCAGAGGATGTTTTCTCTCTGAGGATGCACCTCTGCGCTGCTCGTCTCTCTGTAAGATGAAATCTCCACAGTCAGCTCACCAAACAGTAAATAAGAAAGACTAATTTTTTAAAAAACCAAAACAACCCCAATTTGCATGTATTTTAATGGGTAAAGGCCTGACCAACACACACTATTGATCAACTAAACTTATCCAAAAAAAATTCCATGTCAAAAGAAACATGCCAGGACACTAAACCAAACAAACAGCTTGTTCCTGTGAGGTGACAAAGAAGCTGGCGTGTGTCATAGCTTTCCAACAGGACAGAAACCCCTCCTGTGAGCTCAGATTAGGTCACAGGCACCCGATGTGTGAAGACCTGCGTCACCTGCAGCCCATCAAAAGAAACAAGCAGATAAACACTCTACCGAGACGTCCAAGCAATTGCCTCCTCCGCCTCGCCCTGCAGCAGGTTTAATTTCTGGACGTGGTGCCTACAGTCCAGGCCAGACCCTTCGCCATAAATCTGCAAGAAAAACCCCCAAAAAACAAGGCTTAGGGAGCAGCCAGGAGGAAACAGCACAAGGGCGGGCTCCACCCGGCTAACACTGAAGGGCCAGCTACAGCCACCGCACACGGCTGAGCCTGGGGAGGGCCGCTCGCCACGGCGGGCTCCCCGTCGCCACCCCACCGGGCTCTGCACCGCCGCGCTGGGCCTCCCGCCGCCACCGCACGGCCGCTCACCTTCCGCACCGCCTGCCGCTGCCCGCACACGCCGCAGCTCCACTTCCCGCTCCGCTTGGCCTAGGAGGAGGCAGAGGGGGGGGTGAGGGACGGCCCGCGGCCCGCTCCCCGGCCCGGCCCGGCCCGCACCCACCTGCTGCACCTGGAAGAGGCGGCAGCGG
>WHYT01014469.1:52600-65218 GCA_009806455.1 Tetrax tetrax | reverse complement strand
AAAAAAAAAAAAAGGAAAGAGAAGAAAAAGGAAAGGGGAAAAAAGGAAAGGGGAAAAAAGGAAAAAGGGGAAAAAAGGAAAAAGGGGAAAAAAGGAAAGGGGGGAAAAAAGGAAAGGGAAAAAAGGAAAGGAAGAAGGAAAGAAAAAACCGAGACAGACTCTAGCCACACCAAGTCTGCTCTTTCAGATAACCACCACGGACAAAGAACGTGCAATGTTCCATGAGCTCAGAGAAATAAAAGGCAGACGAAGTAGCCTGTAGGATTCTGGTTCATTTATTGAGTACATAACAGATAAGACAGACAGACAGTGTAAAATCACATGTATTATTTGTACTTTTAAAAAATTACAATAAATTACTGAATAATTAGTAAAAGCAGTTTTACTAATGGCTGCTCTCCAGTGACACAGGACAGAGGAGGCAGAGAAATAAGAAATACGTACCAGCTGTGAATACATAGAGAATGTCACAAGGGGGAATTAACACTGAGTAGCACACCGAGTAGTGTTAAATGGGAACAGCCAACGTGTCCTTCCCATCCTTTACATCCCAAGTGCCAGCCAAAAGCTGTAGCAAACCTTGCCTTCAGTGCAGGGTCTGCTCTCGCCGAGCAGCAGCATCTCGCGCTCCGGCCCCGCAGGGCAGGTGCCTGTGTACTGAGATGAATTTATCTGTAGGAACAGCATTAATTCTGCTTCCTCAGAGCGGATGCCTTACTACCAGAGGGCTAACTCTTAGTTTCCTCTGGTTTTAATTGATTTAAAAGAGCAATCACTCACTCTCCCAGTTATTTTGTCTCTAACTGGAAAGAGATCTAGTCTATTGAGGTTTCCCATAATGGGCTGACGGCAGAGGGCCACACTGCTTTGGACTCTTCCTCTTTAGGTAGAAACGCCCTTTGATGTGTGGCAGTTTCCAAGAGCACATCCACTGCTAGGGTCTTTGTACGAGAGATGTTCACCAAGGACACACTGAGCAGCTGCAGGTGCCACAACACTCCTGCACATCTTCCCGCCCCAAGCATTTGTGAGGGGTGACTGATCAGAGTATTCTTGGGGGTCCTCCTAAGAACCCGACCCATCGCTAGCCAGGAAAAACAGCAAATCAGCAAGAAACAATGAATGTTTTCTATACCAACAGGGAAAGTCCAGCAGACCAGTGTGCCACTGCCCTGGAACACTGAGGCTGATTCACCGAGTTCTAATTTAGGAACATATCCCCACGATAACCGTCATGAGCCCACTGATTGATTTACTGTTACTTCTGCACTGAAGTCAAGGAGCTTGTGGCTTCCCAGACCAACTGAAAATAATGGCTTTCATGGAATTAGAAAAGCAAATGCTGGAAAACCAGGTTTGTCTGAAAACTCCTGAATGCCAAAGGAGAATAAGAGGTGGTCATACGCTATGAAAATGCTAAATTGCATCTGAAAGAAACCTGCAGATCTGAGAAATGTCTGTGTTCAGACTTTAGGGTGCTGGGAGCAGTGGGGCACATCTGCATTACAGCTGCTGAGTCACAGAACAGCACTGAAGAACGTACAGGACTATTTATAGGTCAGGGTCCTACAGCACGTGACTACACTGCATTAGCTTTCGGATTGGCAGCCGGAGGTGAACGTGGATTCAAGCCAGGCTGCATCTGCTGTGCAAGTTACCCAGGAACCTACAGCAAACAAGGGCAGGCAAGGAGCAGTTACTGTCTGAAATAAAACTTCATTAAAATAAAAGATAGCAAAAGGCAGACATGCATAATTTATGGTGGTAATTCTGTATGTCGGGGGCTATTAGGTTCTAATGGCTCTGGAGAATGTAAATCTAATCCTGTCAGCCAGAGCAGCCAAAGAAGCACCTACACAAAACAGTCACTGTCAGAAGCCCCTTATCGATTGGAATCTATTGTAATTGCGTAGTTACTGGTCTCTGATTAAACAAAAAAATACCCCAAACACAAAATACCAAACCATCCTGCCATCTGCCACATTGTCTCCCTGTTTTATCTCCCAAAGACAACTCCTGCTTTCTTGAGTTCACCCAGACACGGAGGCAAGTTCATAGTCACTGGATGAACTGAACTGCCTCTCTACCTTCTTCTGATCTTTGATCTTCTGCAGAATGTTGACCTTTTTCTCAAAGTAGTTTACAAGGGCTGTTTCCGTCAGCATGGAAGCTAGGATCTGCTCGAAGGAGATGGACCAGTCAGTGTCAATGGTACTGCCATACCTGGCAGCTGAACTACTGCCTTCACAACCCACCAGGACGGTGTCATCTGCAATGTCTTCACACTGCAGGGAGCCTGTGCTGACCATGGAGTAGGAAGACATGGACATATCATCTTTGGTTTCGTCATCTGATAGCAGCTGTAAAGGAGAGCCTTGTCCTTCCCCTGAGCCATCTCCTAGAGTTTGGTTCTCCTGCTGTGTTTTTTCAGGCTGAGCATCTGCACAGGTTTTGTCCTCATGGTCAGCTTGGGGTTGCTGCTCCACCGCTGAATTCTGACTCTGGTCAGATGTTGGTGACTCCTCTTCACTCACAGGATCCTGGGTATTTGTTTTGCAGTCCTCAGACTTCCTCATGGGCCTGTTGGAGAATTTTTTTCCAACCTCCCCAATTCGCAGGAGGAGACTGGCTACAGTGGCAATTGCATGGTACAGCTCTTGCTCCACCGGGTCCTCACTGAACATGTTGTAAAGGGTCTTGCATAACTCTATGAATTGTTCCTTTAAAAGACAAAGACCAAAAAACCATACTTCAGGCTGAAAAAGTTGACAGTGGCAGATCACAGAATGATAGAATATCTCAGGTTGGAAGGGACCCACATGGATCACTGAGCCCAACTCCCCACTCCTCACAGGATTACCTTAAAACCTGCAACTAACAGCGTCGCCTCAGTGCTCCTTGAGATGAAGCAACAGGCACCATCTTGACTGACTCCTTGTTGATTTGCGTCCCCACCAAGTACGTGGCAACTTATTGTACTAATTCAGAACAGTCCAACAGAGACAAAATCTTCTCTCTCTGCCGTAGCAGCTAAATTGGGACACAGCTAGCAATTTAATAGTGGTGGGGTTTTTTGCTGACAGATCAAGAGTAGTAACATATTCACATCTGAGAAAACCTAAAGTTTTACTTCTGACCTGCTACTCTTTTGTGGTCAGCTTCTAAGCATTTCCAAACTGGTATAAGTAGCACCCATAAAGGAAATTAGAGACAGGAAAGATCACACCAGCCATCAGACTCTCTTTCCTGTAACCACATTCTTTGCTCTCCACCAAGCAGCTGTGGCTCGAGGCAATGCAAAACCAAAAAAACCCAAACAAGTTTATGTGACTGATGGCGTTATTTGAAACATACTGCTCTGGAGGGAAAACCTAGATTGCAGTTCGTACAGGAAAAATTAGTCTGGGAGGCAGAGAGAATCAAGTACATTTGATTAGTGGAAACAAAGCAGTTTGTCATGTCCACTAAAGAATTCAACACAAATGTGTGGAATTACAGGCTTTTAAAGCTCAACAGTCCAGAACAGCAGGGCAATCTACAGGCAAGGACTGAGTATGCTGACAAAATGTCTGCATGTACTGCTGAATTCCCCACTAACCTGCCAGTCATCTAACTGGAAACCTTCACACTCACTTCTTACCTGGCTCATTTTGGGGAGATCTTTAATGGTTTCTTTCTTGGACTCTTTTTCCTTGGCCCACATTCTTAGGTAGTATCTGTAGTCCTGTGGACTGGTACCCTTCTCCTCTGCAAGGCAAGACCAGATCACTACTGTCAGGTGATTAGTGGTTTCAGACTTAAAGTGAACGCTGTGTCAGCAAAAATCACACTGGAAGCAGGTTTTATTGACAGTTCAGGAAAGCGGCATTGTTTTCTGCTCGTTTATCTGATCCAGCTCAGTAGAGCAAAGATTTTAACATTGCTGTATCACCTTGACTTCTCATAAATGAACTGTATGAGCGGACAACTTACCACACGTGATTTACAAATGTTATGGTCTTGGTATGTAAAAGAGCCAGAGCAGAAAGGCATAAGAGATTTATTTCCTGGCTCACATCCACAAGGGACACTTTGAAAGGTCTCCTTGATACAGTGAAGGACAATGGACAGTTCATAACATGAGAAACACAAGACTGGAATGTGGTCTGCTTATGATGAAATTACCTTTTTCTGGACCGTTCTCATCCCTCCTTCCTTTATCTTCTTGAGTTTCTAAAAAAATGTGGAATATAAAAAGAATGATTAATAGCTGATTTTCAACAATACGGCACATGAAGAGCATAAGACAACTCATATACAAATTAAAATCATACAATATATTTAATAGACGTTAGATCTCACACTCCCACATCATGTCTGGAGGAGTGAACACAACAGGATGGAGGCAAGAGGCTGATGGGTTGAACTGAATAAAAAGCCACACTGAAAAAAAGTGGGCTGAAGAGCTGAGGTAGAGGGCAGAACTCTAAAAGGGTGAAATACAGACATGAAAGACAGCTAAGCAATGTGATGGCTTAAAGACAAATAAGTTCAGTTATCCAAAGCAAGATAATGAATGGAAAAAAACCAAACCATCGCTGAGCCCAGATGTGACTAACATCTACGCTCACCATTACTCACTGACTGAACTGACACTTTGGGAGTAATTTGCAGAGCCTAACTTCACAAACTTGGCTTTGGGTTCCCTATATTGTCACTAAACTTTATGGGAAATCTTGGCTCAACTCAGACCGTTAAGTTAGCCATCTAGCACCAAACAGCACAACTACTTACTCAGATTTTTTTTTAGCATTATTATATTTTGGTAAACATTTAGCACAAATGACATACTTTGACTTCCTATTTGACTATCTATAAAATTGTATTTTAAGAGTCTACTAACAGCTTTACACTTCAATGGCATGCATCCTTATTCCTTTAAATTAGAAGACTGTGGAGGAGGCACAGGTATCATCTACCCAGGCCAGCAAGCCTAGCACCCCCAACACTCTGCTCTGAGCTATTTCCCCCCCCGCCAGTTTCTAGGGTGAGATAAATTCCACTGAAAGAAGCTGGACAAAACCTATTTTGACTAAGGTTGAAACACAATAGGTAGAATATACTGAAAGGTATCTTATTACTTATAGCACTTTATTCACAGTGGGAGTGTCATGAGAGAGGAGCAGCAGCAACAACTCCAGAGTATTTAAAATAGCACACTGGTGCTGGCAGATGATATCAGCATTATAGCCATGCTCAATGCATGCACATAATCCATGGACTGACCTTGAGACTCACAGTGCAGGCAGAAATCCAGCTCTGAGACAAAAGGAGATACTTGAGCAGCAGAAAAAGGGGTTGAGGGGACAATATCCCAGATAAAACAGAAGAAAAGGCCAGACACAGACAGACACAGAGAAGGAAACAAAAACAAGAAGAGAGACAATGAGACTTGCATGAAAAACCTAAATCGTGGTGGGAGACAGGCTGGTAGAAGCACACTACTCCTCCTCAGCAGTCTGTAACTGTGCTTCAGAGGGTGCTGTGTCCTGCGTGAAATGGGCACCTGAGCAGTTTAAGCTCCAAACTTCTTTCCCCTCGTGCAACAAAGACAGTGAACTCAAACACACTGGCAATCTTAAAACACTGCCACCATGGGACCACACCTTGCAAAAAATCACTGTTCATGGCACATGGATTTGTGCTGCAACTCCTGCCTGAACTGAGAGGTAAAGGCAGCAGCGTTGTATTACCTTCTGTTGTAACGTCCTCTGTGAAATAACTTGTGGCCTCCAAAGCAGACTCTGTCTCCTCTGGAATTAGAGCTGTATTTACAGAGAAGGAAATGTTAAGATCTCTAAGCTAACTGAACAGCAGTATCACCCACTTCATCACCCAAATTCATGAGGCAACCCTCTTCAATGATATGTCAGAACAGACCGTGCTCAATACGAGCAATATACGAAAGCAATCACTCACCAGGAGGCAGGTGCAATTTGTAAAGAACTTTGAGTTTTTCAGTGAGGTCACCATGGTACATCCCACCTGTGAAGAAAACAAAAATGGTTAAGAAAAATAGCACTTAGGATATAGAATCACCTTCTGCTTACAGGCTCAAACTGAACGAGTTCACATGCAATGAGGAAACGCCAACTGCACAAAGCCCTGTGCAGAAGCAATAAAGAAATCCACTGCAAAGCTGCATATCTTGTTGGTTTGCCACCTATCATTTCCCAAAATGGGGGACTGCCTAGCAGCAAAAAGGCATCTCTTGTTCTGCCTGAAGCTTCCTGCAAGGCTGTCACCCTCCCCTCAAGACAGCACAAACATCACTATCCCCTTTCGGTCCTCTGCTTGGAAAAGGACAGAAGCATTTTTTTTTTTTCAGTATTTCATTATCTCCAAAACCACCACTTACTCATCCCTGTCACAAACTCCTTGAAGTTAATGAGAGAATCCCTGTTCTCATCCAGAAGCCGGAACAGACGCCCTGCTAGCACAGGCGTGTGCGCGCCACAGGACCAGGGAGTCAAACTGACGAACAGCTCTTTGAACTGCTCCATGTCTATGCGATACTGCTCCAGGTAGGGTAAACTCTGATCGCGGCGGGCAGCTGCAGCGCGATTATTCCCCCAGTAACAGCTCATCAGATACTTGGCCTTTGGAGGGAAAGGATGAGTAGGTCAGATTATAGTACACTATGGCAATCCAGAGGAAAGGAGACTTTGTTACAGCTAAAGAACAGCATTGACTAAGCAGGAGAGACATTTCATCACACACTTTATCTCCCCCATTATTCATAGCATTACTTCACTACAAAATGATATGAAATAAAGGAAGAGACAGGGATTTCATGAGAAGCACAAAAAACAATTTTAAGTGAAAAATAAAAAAAAAACCACGATTTCAGGTTTGAACAAAATGACACTCAGGCTTTACGGCAAAGGGAACATGCAGGTTTTAGAACTAAGCCTCTCTTCTCTGAGTCTACAGCACAGTGCAACTGAGTTTGCAGTGACTTTGGCAAATGCAGTTGGGTAATATCACTCTTTTAAAAATACAAACATTGACAAATAGAGGAAAAGCACTTCAGTAATTTCATCACAATTACAGAGCAAGTCAATAGCAAACTTGAGAGTAAAAACTGAGGTACAGGCAATCCTAGCTCCCTGTTCTAAGTGCTATGTGATGTTCCTTTCCATTGACTCTACAATCTCCTTCTGAATAAGTATAATTCAAATACTGCAGATATGTTTTGGCCATCTTTGGGGAAAAAAAATTAGCTGGATAGCAGCAGGGCCAGTCTCACTGGCACCATGTCTAACAGAATGCAGTATCTGTTTCTGATAGGTTGGATTAAGAATCAAAGCAAAGTCATGGCTTCCCTTGCAACTTATTTTGACATTTGTTCTGCATCAGAACACATTCTTGCTCACTCTAGCTTCTTACCTTAAACACTACATACAGCTCTTCCAGTTCTTCAATAGAGAAACCAATGTCACTAGACACAGCTCGGACCTATAGTTAGGGAGAAAATAGAGCCAACAATTTATTTCAAAAATAGAAAAATTAAACACAATTCACTGAAAAATCTATGTAACATAGAAGAGAACAGGTGCAAGGAGATACGACACGGGATGGAAGGGAAAACATAACCATTCCAACACCTCCCATTGCTATGGATTACAGGTCAGGAATACAGTTCCTGCTCAAGCAGATTGCTGACATTTTCAACAGCTAGAAAAAAATACCGCACTTATTTCCTGTTTGTGCATACCTGCTTCTGCAGACTGTATTGCCCCTCCCTCTTGTTTTTATCTTCAGATGTTTGACTCGGATGCATTGAAAAATAACAGTGAAAAACTTGTGGGTGAGGTTCTCCACCTAGGCCATGGGAGATAATTGCAGTAGATGGGGATACTCCCCTCTGGCCATGAACCCTTCTGTAAAATTCCCTAACCTGCCAGCATACTCTCTAAATGGCAGGAAAATAATTATCTGCTAGCTAGCTTTTCTCAAAGATTCCAGGTAAGCAGTGAAACAGATAGCACTAGGCAGTGGAGACTACTACCCTACAACTGGTTTTATCTCCCTCCGTGCCAAATATCTAATTTGATCATACCCTAGCACTTCAATCCATTTTATTAGATTAACTAGAATCATGTGAAGAAGAAAACTGAAAATCCATTATTCCAGCCAGTAAATCAGCTTTTTTCATATTAACTGCAATTCTTTAAGTCACTTAAAATTGGGTCTGCTACAGGGCAAACTCTCTAGATGCTTGCAGCAAAACATGTCCCGTTAATATGCCATTTGGTAGCTCATTCAATCTAGGATTCACATACCACGCTCTTCTTGGCTGTATCCTCCAGAGACTGGATCACTTTCAGCCTTTGTTTAAAACGCATTTGTTCAATGTCATCTGCCTTCAGATTGCTAAATTTCTACAAGAAAGGAAGCAGACCAGGTCAACATCACCTCCTAAAGAAAGAACAATGCCTGATCAATTACATGTTCTTTAACAAGTATACTATCCCCTCAGAGATTATCTAAAACCCCTAGAAGCCTTTTACGAGCAGCAAGAAGATGAGGGAAGACTTGAGCTCTATTCCCTATTCAGCCCTGTCCTACCAGAGAAGTAATTCAGAATTCAGGAGAAATCCAACATCAGAGGTTTCTAAAGAACAGCTAAGAAAGCATCTGTCAGGACTGACAAGAAATACAGATCCTGTACTACGGCAGAGATAAGAGAATAGACAGGCTGTCATTCCTTGCACTCTTGGTTTTGTCTGGGACCCATAAAAGATTCAGCTAGAAACGCCAAAGTTAACAGGCTTTTCTACTGCCTAGGTCAGACAAGTAAGATGAATTTGGTGACACTCTTTTAAAAAAGAAGCATAGAACAAACAGAGATGGTAGAATTGAAGAAACAAACAAAATACCTAGCTAAATGATAGCTGCCTGACTGTAAGCAGTTGGAAGGGGACAGTCTGAAGAACAGTATGAATAATGAGATACATCTCCACCAGTGCAGAGTTATTTCAACAGCACTGGGCACCATTCTTGGGTCACCTTCCTATTACTATAGCAAGGATCCCAGAACAGGATTCCTGTGCACATGACCTGGGATACTTCCATGTTTCTGCTGCATACCTCAGAGTTTTTACTCCGAATTTCCCTCTCCAACTCCCTAGCACTGACAATCCTCACATACAAGTCAGAACAGAGACTTTTTTGGCAAAGCAGGAAGAAATCTCTAGTCTGTAATTTTTACTTATTTGAAGTCTTTGTTTTAGTCTCCACTGGCGCTGGGGAGACTCTTTGTAACCCACAACAACCAACAGTGTTAGACTCTACTCATACCAAACAAGGATTAATGGCTTGGGCCCGCATTCCTTGAGCATCTCAAACTATGAACGCTGCTCAAATTCTGGCTGCAGAAACTAAGCCAGAGCCTTACCTCATAGGATGTTTTGATGAGCTCAAAGATGTCGATTTCAAGTGGTGGGTCATCTCCACTCGTCAATAAGGCATGCAAGTGGGGAATAGGCGGAGAGACGCTCTGTCTGTTAACTACGTTGTCCAAGTACCTGCGGGGGAAAACCAGAACAGATGCAAGACTCCAGGATTAGCGTCCAGGAAAAGAAGTAAGACACTAAATGCATCGTTCCCAACTTATTTGTATCATCAATCTAAACGTGAAGGAAATTTGAAATTTTCCCAGCTAACTTGCAATGCTATCCTCAACGTATCTGACATAAAGTTGGTTTTCACCCTGGTTTTGCAATATCTACTCATTTTAAGTGGGCTTCTAGTAGTAAGCTGAACATCTCGCTGCTCATAGAAGAGATTCACATTTCAAACAAGAAAATCTTACATTTACTAGACTTGGGAGATATCTGCTTGATAAAGTTTTATGTTTCTGGAATGCGATTCCTGCCTGGATCTGTTCTTAATAGTAGATGAGAATTCTTCTGTGAAT
Source organism: Tetrax tetrax (assembly GCA_009806455.1). Lineage (NCBI taxonomy): Eukaryota > Metazoa > Chordata > Aves > Otidiformes > Otididae > Tetrax > Tetrax tetrax. Next base: position 55,257 of record WHYT01014469.1, on the reverse strand, counting down.
TTTGGATAAACAACCCTTTGGAATTCAAATTCAAACTGAGAAGCAGGAATGCATTATGCTGCAAAGCAAACAATTCCTATAAGATGTGATTCCTCCATACTTGAGCCAAAAATTAATTTCAGCTGTTGCAGAAAGCAATAGCAAACCTCTCCAGAGCTCAAGTTTCATCTCAGAGTGTTATCTGTGACCTGCTATGTAGTGGAATTAGGTAGGAAGAGATGATGACTGTTACTATTCAGTTATAAATAAGAACAATGAATGGTACCTGCCCAGAATAGTCATGGCTTCACCTTCATCACAGCACTGTAACAGCTTCTCCATGTTGGCATCAAGTATGGCCAATGACACCTGCAAGATAAACTTGATTCCCTCGTAGAAGAAACAGTCGACAATGACCACGGCACTCTCAAAGGGCATGACACTGAGAAAGAGAGTGAGAAACCAGGAAAGGGATATGGTGGAAATCACTCCCAGGTCCTGCATCTTTTCTGACAGCTGTGGAAGATACTCTCGTGTAAGTTCTTCAAAGATGCCTTGGTCCACCAATGCACCTGAGAAGACAACAAAAACAATGGTAGAACTCAAACTGGTGGTATCACAGTACTATACCCTGCTGATATCATGGTGGTATTACCCAAGCTAATCAATTATTAAACAAAATAGTGTAAGTTCATTTTAATTTCATATTAAAGCCTCTTAACATCAGAACTAAAATTAACACATTTATTTAGATTTGTTCCCTGTTCCCAAGAAAACCAACATATTTAGATAGAGGCTATTCCTACATTGCAGAGCATGCAGAAACAGAATCTCTCATTGATCTATGCATTTTTTTCTGAAAGGAGTGGTGGAGGATATTATGGTATTTACATCAAACTATACTCTTTTATGTAAAAAAGATCAACTTTAATAGCCCATGAAGTGGTGCTTTTACTAACCTTTCCTGGGAGCCTATTCCAAAGATTTAATACATCATTCAGATGGGTAAAAAAAATAACCCAATAATTTTCTTCTAGATATGCCTCCTTACTGCTAACGGTCCCTCCTGCTACCAATTTTTAGTGACTTCATCTTCCTTGTTACTACAAGGTAGTACTACTACTTTGGCAGCCTGTAGTGTCTCTTCCTATGTCTCCATCACACACCTGCAACTTCAAAGGGAACAGGGTTGTGCTTCATCATCTTTAAAAAGTATCACATTTAATTCATTCTGAACAACAAAATGTTCCTGAGAGATGCTGGTGCAACTGCAGCTGAAAATCCAGGCTCCAGCGTGAATTTGACAAAGACTCACCCACTACTCTTGTGTTGTAGTAATCTGGCAGCATCCGCTCACATAAAGCCACCAAGAGCCAGAAAGCCTCTTCCTCATTGCAGTATAGCAACAGTACTGACGTAACGATGTTCATGGCCTACCAGCCAGCAGAGATAAATATGCAGATATAGGAGAGAAACAGGAAGATGTTAATGAAAGCTCTGTCCTTACAGACCAGCTAAACTTAAAAAGCATGAATACAGCAAAACTGTCACTAAGAGTCACATCTATTTCCAGCTTTTACTGTTATCTGAGTAAACGGATGACCTTGAGCCAATTTACCTTCCTGTTTCAATTCCTCTGTTTGTGAGGCAGCAAATAATACAACTAGTTTTTGTTAAGCACTTTCAGTAATCAATGTGACTAAGCATAATTTTCAAAGTTTTCATAAAAAGCTTTTAACAATTTGGTCGTAACAGAGCAACGTAATGAGAACCTCTAATATCAGAGCAACACACAACATGAATCTGGATTTCCACCGAGTTGTTTCACAAACCAGCAACTGGTTTCATTTTCAATATACTGCCCGTTGCATCCTCACGTATTCAATTTAATTGCTCTTTTTAATGTAACCATAAGGTAGTTTTGTGCAACTAGGGAAAGCTCTAGTGGGAAAACTAGTAAAAGACTGTATTTACACCTAACAGAAACATGCAAAGTCTATCTTCTTTCCTACTCTCAAACCACCATGTCGACAGCATGAAGGAAAAGTCTGAAACGGAACAAAAAACTGCAGAAAAAGGCCAAGCTGATCATGGTCACCATCTGGGGCTAACAAGTCTGACTGCCGTCTTACCTGACAGTACCCAATTGTTGGATTTCTGAATGCATAAGCTGTTAAGACTCTCCGGAGGGCAGCAATTCCCAACTCATTCTGGAAGGCAGGATGTTCTGGCATAGAGCGGTGCAGATCTCTCTCAATTTCCTCTGTAGCAAGATTGTACTTTCCCATTGACTTTTCCACAAGATCTGCATAGTAACCAGGATGAGTCACCATCTCATTCCAAGCCCCTGTAACAACAAACAAATACCGCTTCACCTATCAGCTTTAGAATACAGATTTTATGCCCACCGTTTCAGAGAGGAGGCAGCCAGGAAGCACTACATGAGCTCAGCAACTACAAATAGATATGAAAGTACAGTAACAACTCATTGTTAAATCATCATATCAGAGTCTAGGTCCCAACACTGAAACACAGACAAAGGAGGCCAAAGAACTGGAGTCCCCAACATAAGAAGGACATGGACCAGTTGGAGAGGGTCCAGAGGAGGGCCACAAAGATGATCAGAGGGCTGGAGCACCTCTCCTACGAGGACAGGCTGAGAGAGTTGGGGCTGTTCA